>LXGT01000392.1:0-26153 GCA_001640655.1 Endoconidiophora laricicola | reverse complement strand
CCCCCCCCCAAAACTCAATTTTGCGCCCTGCAAGAATATCTCCAAAACATCTCGCTGCGAGCTAAAAAGAAGGACAAGATAAAGCATCATTCCTCTTGTTTTCCCGATGCTGCCTGTGTGAAGCGGTAAACCGAGTCTTTTGTACGCATGGCCTTCTCCGACCTGAACTAATCCATAGGGAACTTTATACAATATCGTTGTATTATCAGTGGTTATATATAAATTAAAGCAGCTCATCTGTCCATCAAGCAAGCATCCACTGACTGACTGGCCAAGGCGATTGATACCTCGATTCCTTGCGACGTCGGGCTCTGAATACTGGGCTAGTTGCATCACCAATTACATAACAGCACTCTCTGCACCAGACGCTACAAAGTAGCAAAATAGAAGACCAAAGTACAGCAGAGCACAGCATAGCACGCGGCTCGTTCTTGCTGAAGTCCGACTTTCTATCCAACCGCCATTTGAAGACTGACCAAACAGACAGGCCGACAGACTGGCAGACAAGACGACCATGGTCACAGCAACTGCGATTCCACCATCGCTCGATGCGCCAATCATGGCCGAACAACAAGCATCATTATCAGCATCACCACAGCTCCCGCTACAGGTCTTGCCACAGGCCGCTCTAGAGCTATCTTCGCAATCACAACCAAGCCTTGAGAGCATTGGCCGGAGCAACAGCCCACGGCAGCTGTCACCAAATCCCAGTCTAGCACCAGCACTAGTGCCCGAAACAGTGCCTGAGAGCATCTGCGCTGCATCGGTCAACCAGCAGACTGAAAGCTCGAGCACCGCCGACCAGTCATCATCCGTAAGCGCCGATGACGACGATAACGATTCCGAGTTGAGCGATTGCGACGAATCTTTCGAGGCCAGCGCTGCAGTGCTAAAAACAAGCAGCAGCGACAGTGATATCAACAATAGCAATGCCTATGGTAGCACTGACACCAACCTAGAGCCGATCTCTGCGGTCGATGCGGATACACAAGAGACTGCCGATCAAGCTGTCCCAGAGAATATTCTAGGAGATGTTCCCGAAGATGACATTGGCGAGGTTCTCCCGGCAGAGTGGTCCGGCAAAGTTCCTATCTTTAGGCCAACAATGCACCAATTCAAAGATTTCAAGAAGTTTGTAGGTCAACCTTTTTCCATTTTTTTCTTTCTTTTTCTTGGCGGGTTTCCTTGTTATAATTTAACAAACCTTATGTGAAATCCGCTGTGAGTGACGTCGCTTACTGACTTTTACGTGCCTTTTTTTGGGCTGGTTTACTGCATGCATAGATGGAGACAGTCGACAAATATGGAATGACGTCAGGAATCATCAAGATCATTCCGCCTGCGGAATGGAAAGACTCACTTCCGCCTATCGACGACCTCGTGAAGCAAGTGCGCGTTCGTAACCCCATAAAGCAAGACATCATGGGATCTTTCGGCACCTACCGTCAAGTCAATTTTGTTCATGGCCGCCTTTACAACGTCCCCCAGTGGCGCGCTCTCTGCGACCAGAGCGAACACCAGCCGCCGGCTCGTCGCGGCGAGCGCAGAGCAAACGCTGACAAGCCGCGGCCACCGCTGGCGCCGAGAACTTCTAAGAAAGCTTCTTCGTCATCAATGCCTTCCGCTGGCGCTTCGCCTTCTACACACAAGAAGCGCGGACGCCCATCACGAATGAGTACCCGCTCCAGTGGCGCAGCAAAGGCCGCCGAGAACGACGAAGATGAAAGTAGGCCTATGACGCCCGTTTCGTCCAAAGACGAGGAAGACGAAGTCGTTGCATCCATTGAAGACGAGACGGCATTGAGTGCAAACTCGAGCGTCATGCCAGAAAGGCACAGAGGTCGCATGGGAGGCGCCACTAAGGCCGAAAAGGCACCAAAAGAAGAAAAAATGCAGTCGACTTCTGCACGGCGCAAGTTTAGCAAGCGCGAAGGCTCAACTAAAGTCGACGAAGAGGCCTTTAAAGATTTCGACTATCACATGGACGTATCAGACTTCACGCCCGAACGATGCGAGGAGCTCGAGCGCATATACTGGAAAACACTTACTTATGCGCAGCCACTCTACGGCGCCGATCTAATGGGTACGCTCTTCCATGAGGATACAGACCAGTGGAACCTGAATAAACTACCAAACCTACTTGATGTACTCGGGACAAAGGTACCTGGTGTCAACACTGCCTACTTATACCTTGGTATGTGGAAGGCGACGTTCGCCTGGCATCTGGAAGATGTGGATCTCTACAGCATCAACTACCTGCATTTCGGCGCACCCAAGCAGTGGTACAGCATTTCTCAAGCCGATGCACGCCGTTTCGAAGCCGCTATGAAGACAATCTGGCCACAAGAAGCCAAGGCCTGCGACCAGTTCCTACGCCATAAAGGCTTCCTCATCTCTCCACAGCATCTCAAAAACCACTTCAACATCACTGTCAACAGGGTAGTCTCGTACCCGGGCGAATTTGTGGTGACGTATCCGTATGGATACCATTCCGGATACAACCTAGGCTACAACTGTGCCGAAGCCGTCAACTTTGCTCTAGACACTTGGCTACCAATGGGTAAGATTGCTAAACGATGTGAATGCGCCGAGGCGCAGGACAGCGTGTGGGTCGATGTGTACGAGATTGAGCGTAAGCTCCGTGGCGACCCGGAAGAGGAAGAGTATGAGTACATCGAGGTAGAAGTTGATGAAGACGACGACGATGATGACGATGACGATCACATTCATGGTATTCCTTCGCCTGCAGACTCTAGCAATGGCAAGTCAAGATCCAAGAAGCGCAAGAAGTCAGCCAGGATGGCAGATGGCAACGCACCGCCTATGAAGAAGGTCAAAAAGATGAGGGTACAGATCAAGGCCAAGTCCTCGCGCATCGAGCCTATCTGCTGCCTCTGTCCCAACAATATTCGGTCACTAGAGGTTCTTCCGACCGACGATGGCCGTACAGCGCATCGTATGTGTGCTCGCTACTTACCCGAAACGTATCTCGACGAGGCGGAAGATGGTAGCGAAGTGATATGTGGTGTTGACGCCGTCATGAAGACCCGGCACGATCTCAAGTGTCTCTTTTGTCACTCCAAGCGTGGCGCATGCATACAATGCTCGCAAAGCAACTGCAGTCGTGTCTATCATGCGTCTTGTGCAGCTGCCAGTGGCGCCTTTGTAGAGGAAGGCCAGATTCCCGTGTTTGGGCCCGACGGCACCGAGTATCGTGGCGAGGCGTTCGAGTTCAGCTGCCGCTTCCATCGTGTGCGGCGAGACCGGACACTCAACGGATACAATCTTGAGAATAACGCGCGCATGGTTAAGATGGCAGCTGCCCTAGCGCCTGGAGATATCTGCCAGCTGCAGTTCAACACCAAGGATGTATTTGCCGGCATTGTTCTTGAGAACCGACACGACGAGGAGATGCTTGTGATCGAATCTATCCCCAACAAAGAGACACTGGAGGTGCAGTGGAAGTGGCTAGTCCTGGCCGATCCGTCCGACTACCATTTACCTAAGGCGTCGGCAACTGCTGTTCCAATGCCCCGGTCCAAGAAGGCGCGCGATGCACTCAAGGCGGTGCGCGGTGATGGGGCTGCTCCGCGGCGTGACGAAGAGTTCATCCAGGGATACACATGGAGCGAGTTTGTGGTGCATCACGACCTAGATAACCCCGAGCAGAAGCCGGTGGATATCGTTGGCGACAGCAAGTCTTTATGGTTCTTCTTGGGCGACGAGTCGACAGATGCGCGTGCACAATACACTCACGATGTAAATATCTCGACACCAAACGCAGCGGCAGATTTCTTGGCGTCTATTCCCAAGGTTCCAAAGACCAAGAAGCCAAGAGCGTCGAAACCAAAGCACCAGCTGGCGTATGTGCCTGTAGCGAATGTAATCACGGCAGTTCCGCCGCCTATTCATGGCTCGGTGATCACAAGAGCACCAGTTCTAGCAATGCCACCAGCAGCTCTTGCTCCTGTTTCTCTTATTCCGCAACCTCAACAGCAGCACCCACAACAAATCACTGTCGAGTCGGGTCTTGGCCATGATTCATCTCAGAGTTACTTGACAGTGCCAGGCCGGTCGTTGCAAGAACCATGTGTTTCAAATCCAATACCGATCAACGGATACGCGCAGCAGATGAACCAACACCATCATCACCATCAACAGCACAATCTTCATAGTCAACACCATGTTATTCCCCAACCACAGCAGTTCAGATCACAACAGCCAGTTTTCGATGGCATTCAACCCCCTTCACCGTATTCACTTCTTGTATCCCAATATCATGACTCGCAGCTACCTCAAGGCCAGTTCCAATCAGTCTATCAGCATCAGCAACCGATGTATCACCAGCACCACCAGCGATACCAAGCTCAGCCCCATCAACAGCAACAGCACCATCAGGCGCCGCTGCCACCACCACAACAGTATCAACAGCACAGCCAACATTCGTCGTCATCATCATTAGTTGCGCCCCAAGCCCCTGGCCAGTACGGCGGTCTTCAAATGATACAGCAACAGACAGCGCCTCAGCAGCCACCTTTGCCTGCTAGATACGCCCAAACAATATCTACGGGTATAATTCAACAGGCCCAACATCAAGCTATATATACACCCATCATGCAGCAGCAGTCTCAACAACGTCAGCATCCACATCAGCATACAGCTCCTGTTTCTACAATACCTTTGACTCCCAATAATCCAGGGTCCAATAGTCAAGGTCAATCTCAGGTACAAGGACATGGACAGGGTTCACATAAGCCTCATTCTCCGAAACAAAGTCCACTTCTTCAACCACAGCATCAATACCAACAACAGCAACAACATCAGCCACAGGAACAGGCACAGCAGCTTCTGCAGCAATCGGCGATTAGTGCTCTCCCAACTTCTACGTTGTCGGGCGCACAATCCCTACAAATGACATCATTGTCGTCGACTGCAGTTCCCACGCCGGTGGCAATGGCAGCACCAGCGCGACCGAAATCGACTGTATCTTCTAGTACTGTTGCTAGTACTAGTCCATCTAGTTCGTCCAGTGCGTCTCAGGCTATTCATGTTCCTCCGATTAAGCAATCGCCAGTTCCTATACCAGCCAAGTATCTTGCTGCGACAGCACTGAAGTCGCATGTCAAGTCTGCGGCTAGTGCTCCTGGGGGTCGTTCTGGACCATCTGCAGGTGTTGGTACGCCAGTTGCGAAATCCACGACGACACGTATCTCTACCACGCCTATTCCCGTGCCTAGACTGCCTGGTATAAACAGTGCATCTGTCATAAAGTCTAGCGCTTCTTCTAATAGCAGCGAGATTACTACTACTACTGCTGCTGCTGCTGCTGCTGCTACTTCTGCTACTTCTCCTACTTCTACGAAGACATTTTCAAAGAAGGGCACTCGAAGCCAAACTAGAGAACTGTCGACAACGGCAGACGAAGATGGAATGTTAGCAGAAGTGCCACTGAATTCTATGGATGTTGTAAGCGGTGTGCTGTATTTGTTACGTAATGATGGAATGGAATAGAAAGGTGAAAGATGCGTCATGTAATTCTTGATGGTTTCGTTGTTTTAGCTTATCGTTTCTTATTGTTCATGATATGAAGGAATAAAGATATATATATATATCTCAGGGTTTTAGGGTTATATCAATAATTTCAAGGTTACACTATCAGCGAATAAACATAGTCAACTAAATCTTACAAAATTGAAGAGAAGTTACTGTTCAAAGGAAGAAAAGGGTTGTATTAGAGAATTTGCAGTTGGATAGAAAAATTTGCTTAGTCTAATCGGTTTCTTTTTCAGGCCCCTTTTTCGAGTAAATAGTGAAAAAAGGTAGGTAAAGAAAGTAGCGGTGGCCTAAGAAAAGACAACGTCAGCAACAGTATGTCCTTCCAATGCTACAAGATATAGTTCTCCGCAAAGCTTCGCCTCAATTCTCAGTACTACGCGACTTAGAAAAAAACGAAATATTTTTTCTTTTTTAACTTTAACGAGCGTTAGCTTATCTGCTTGCGTAGCCTTTGTGATGCTAGTACGAAAAAATAAAGTTATAATACTGTGTGACTTTATGTATTTGATATATATATTCGCCCTCGCTCTCGGACTACATATATAAGGGGCTACGATATGTGGTAACGGAGAAGGACCCGAGTCGGTCAAGGCAAAATCCAGGCGAGAAATATAAAGAATAGATAAAAATTGAAAAAAGAAAGAAACAACCAGAATAAAAGTAGTAGTACTACCGAAAATGACTGAGTGCTGAGTTCATTAGGCTTCGCTATTCGGCTTGGTTGATAAGAAGATAAGAAGAATGATACGACTGAAATAAAGATAAGCATAGTATTATTTTGCGTGATTTTATATCTATCAACATGAGGCCAGAAGAAGAAAAAAAAAGAAGACTTCTTAGTGCACGGCCAGGAAAAAGAAAAAAAAAAGTCCAAGGATAAATGTGCCCGGTCTGATGATTCGAAATAAAGTCAACATTGCCCAAGTGGAGCTCTTGCTGCCAAGCTTGAGGGAGAGTGTTGAACACTGTCTAACAGTAGCAAGTTCTAACGAGCAAAGGAGCCGTGAAGAAGATACGGGATGATACGCAGGAAGCCGTCTGGCTTATAATCAAGTCAATAAGTAATTGATCCTTGTTTAGTCGTCGATCGTGTTTGTTTCTATCTATATAAATAGACTAAAAAATGAGCGCAAGGACTTCGATCTTGGTAATATGTAGTCACCACATTGCTAAAACTTGATGTTAGGCTGATGAGTAAGCCATGTGGATTCAGACGATAGTCTAAGAAGATTAAACAAAGAAGGAAGGCTCGATATGGTTATTTAGACATCATCGTCACCTTGGAGTAGAGGTAATGAAGGGCAGATAAGAAATATGAAGAAAATACACAGGTGAAGAGACAAGCTGGACGGAGACAAAGAAAAAAAACCCAAGATTAATAGAAGAAAGTAACAAGTCCAGAGTCTGACTGACCGACAGCTAGGGAGACAGTTTCTTGCCTATCTTGTTTGGCGAATCTTACCGGCAGAAGGGAAGAGAATGTACTATTTATACTCTTAACTATTACTACTTAGCTTGGCTTGGTACAAGTTGAATCTGCGAGTGTATCTATCTGTTTGTCTATGAATTTGTACAAGACTTGGTAGGGCTGCTCATTCTAAATACAGGCCCTTTCGATGAAAGATCTATGGCATTATATAAGGGGGTTGGAGCTGGACTCGAGGCCGATACGAAGATAAATAGTCAAGGGGAAAATTGAATTTATAATCGTAGATGAATAGTTGGCTAATTAAATACGATATTCGATGCAGATCCTCGGCCAGTCAAGAAAAGCTAGTACAGGACTGACCATACTTGAGCAATGATGATAGACGAGCCAGTCGAAGAAAGAATAGAAGCAAAGAGCAGAGTCTTGTGAAAACAACAGCAGAACCTATATGGTAAGCAATATGGTCAAAGTCTCTTCCTTTCTTTCTTTCTTTCTATTTTATTTTTCTGCATATCCGTCTGCTTTGGCTCAAATGGCCTAGAGCCAAAAAAACAGCGTGGACGAGATAGAGTAGGAAAAAGCGAATGGTACGCGGAGGGGATAGGCAACAGACAGCCTAGGTAATCCAGGGTTGTAGTGACCACGGTAGAACCGTCAATGGATGACTCCCTGTATTGTCAGTTGTTAGTATTGTTTGCCTTAGTGTCGAGAGACTTGAGATCAATGTGTACCCTCACGCTCGGAGGTTGATCATCGGCTTCGGTGCCGAACTGACTGAAACTGACTTCAAAATAAAGGAGGAAGAAGGATGAAGAAGCATCTCTTGCATATTTGGTTTCCGAGAATGCGTCTGCGAGGCTGGAGAGGTTGTCGTCTATAAAGACAAGGAAGACAAGGAAGACAAGGAAGAAGAAGAAAAAGAAAAAAGAAAAAAAAAAGAAGAAGGGGAATCCGGAGCCCGCAAAGACACCGTAAGAACATTTTTGGCCTAGGTTTAGTGTAGTTTGAGCGTAGAGGACGAAGAGATGAGGCCGATCCTGAGAATTAGAGAGTCAGAGGAACGGAAGGGCCAAATAGTATAGAAAACCTGACTAGACTGATAAGATACATTCTCGTTGTTGTTTTAGTATATATATTGATGAGCAATCCCAAAACAGAGTTGGGCTATCTCTTTTTTGCAGGTTCAGTTATCATCTTCAGCCTCTATTTGACATCTTTAGTTCTCTATCACTATCTCCTCTTTATCAATTTCTTTTCTATATTCCCTTAACATGACGATCCCACAGGACTTCGAAGTAGACCTGACCGGTCAGCAGGACATGTTCAACATCTACAATACGATCAGCCTAATCTACGAGCAGCCACCCTCGGTTTCTCAGGCCGACGTAGTTGCCCGTATGACTGCTGGCATGCAGACTCTGTCCGATAGCCTGCCTTGGTTTGCCTCCAAGGTTGTCAAAGACCCCGAGACTAACCTGTACAAGGCTGTCAAGCACTTAGATTGTGCCACGATACAGGTTAAAGACTACACGTCTGATCCCGCCGTAGCTACCTATGCTGAGATGGCCGCTGGCCACTTCCCCATCACTAAGCTGCAGGAGGACAAGTTCGTCTTACGCTACACCTTTCCTGGAGATCCTGCAGAGGCCGGCATCACCGACGATCCCGTGTTCTTGCTGGGCGTGTACTTTATCTCCGGCGGCCTCGTGCTATCCTTCACCATGCACCATATCATGGTTGATGTAGTTGGCCAGAGCTCAACCATAGAGATGCTTTCGCGTGTCTGTGCTGGCGGTGAGTTGACGGCTGAAGATATAGCTATCAGCACTGCTAACCGCTCGGAGCTGTTTGACGTGTCTGATGCTGTGGTTCCCGACATAGTCAGGACCGCTGACCTGGGCGACAACTGGATGATGAACTATCTCCAGAAGTCGGCTAGGCACAAATGGGATTTGATTATCTTCACGCCCGAGAAGCTGGCTCAGCTCAAGGCCGACGTGTTCAAAACCGTGCCTGCCGGCACCAAGTTCATCTCTACCGACGATGCCCTGGCTGCACTCATGTGGGGAACGACTGGCCGTGCCCGGGCGGCTATCGCTAAGACACCATCTACCTCGAGTGACCCTGTACGCCTCTGGCGCATGGTCGACATGCGCCGCTTCCTCGGGCTGAACTTGCGGCACCCGGGCATGTGTATTGGTAATACTAGCTACGAGAAGCCGCTAGCCCAAATAGCCGATATCTCGCTAGGTGAACTAGCCTCCATTCTGCGTGCCGATCTGAGCGATAAAAAGATGCCGCTAATCTCTGTAGTACGTGGTTTGTGCAGAGCTGTCAACGAGCCCGGCAACACGGGCGCGCTGAAGCTTATGCTGGACCTAAATCCGGCTGTGGACGTAATTGTGACGTCCTGGTGCAAGGTTGACTGTTACAAATACGATTTTGGCCTTGGTTTAGGAACCCCCTCGGCGGTGCGGAGACCAATGCCCACGCCCCTGGCTAGCGCTATCTTCTTCTTACCTAAGAAAGGGGACGGCGAGGTTGCTATCATGGGTTGTTGGTCTCCTGAAGAAAAGGCCTTCCTGCTCAAGGACGAGTCCTTTAACAAGTACGCTTTGTGGGTGTGAACTCGGGAGCTGGACTGCTAGTAGAAACTGACTTGCTTTGCAATACTCATAGAGTATATGAGAGTGACTAGGACTGTAAATATAAATATATATATAAATTCTTCGTATTCTTTCAACCCTTTATTTTCAAGTAGTATTCACTCAATTTCAAACATTGTCGTAGCACTTACCATACCTGGTCTTTGGGAGGTTGGTCGTTACGATACGCTCTCCTTCCCTTGTTAAGAAGATGGAAACTTGTGCCGCACTGCTCGGGGCCATATTTGTGGCGGGATGGTACGCTGTAGTCGACTGTCTTTCGATGTCTGAGTTCGCGGTGGAACAAGGCATCTGATGGGAGGGTCAGTTTCACCGGGTAGTGGATTATGGCGAGGTGCTATACATCTAGTGCATATTGGAACATTTTGACTTCCTTGAGGTGCTGTCAGATAAGATCTTCGAGATGTCAACGCAGAATTCGGCATGACAAAGCGCGGCGTTGTGCCAAGTGACGAGATGCATCAGGAGTTTGGGAACAAGCCCGTGGCGCGTATAGTCTATCTTCGCCTTTTGGTCCATCCCTGTGTTCTCCGGAACTAAGCTTTCTTGCATAGGCTGCCGCTTGGATAGCAGGCCATGCTGCCGTTATCCTGGAAGATATTGCAGGGCACTACTTGATAGAACTTGGATTCACTTATTGCAAGAACATGCCGTGGCTGTTGCACCTCACAAGTTGATACTAGTACAATGAAAGCTAACATACTTATGAATCCAATAGGCTAGATGGATATTTTCATAAGCCTGATTCGCATAGCTTCCTGTACAAGTATGTCCTAGTTGTTGGAAAGCAAAAGATGACATATGACACAGACATTATACTTACCAGAAGCTGCTAGTTTAAGCTAACGATTAGGACGAACTAACTAGAGGTTGAAGGCGTGTAACAATGACATCAAAGCCTTTCCCCATAGCAAGCCAACTTTTCAATCTAGCAGTAGTAATCTGTTCTCATATGGCTGATCACTGCTAGCATATAACCACTTATAGTCTAACAGCAGTTAACATCATCTCTCAGTGAATTATTGGCATCAGCTTCTCCACTCTCTTCATCGTCTTTCTTATGACAGCCACATCCTTGCCTCTGCTAAAGCTCGGTAAGTATGTACATCACCATTTGGGGGGGGGGGGGGGGGCTTACGCAACGCCCCAGTAGAATATTCCACGCAGGAACACACTTGAAAGTTTCGGTTACTATCCCCGTGAACTTGTTCTGTACTCTCTCCAAACTATCTACTGAGCTCTTTGCTAGGTCTGCCTTAGCTGAGGCAGACGCTGCATACACCAGTGCAGACGGTATAACTACCCAGTAAACACTTATAGTTGCCCGCTATATCAATGAGTGGTGGGCCCTAGGCAATCTCATTATGTCCTCGAGAAACTCAACTAGGCAAAATTTAGGTCTTGTCGATTTATGATGAATCCCCATTGTCTCGCTTATTGGCATGGTTGGCTAGAGCTAGACTATTCAGATGCTTTCACGCGTCAGTGTCAGCAGCAAGTTTACGGCTGAGGATATTGCCATCGGCGTTGCCGACCCACGGGGAGCTAATTGACTTATCCGATTGTTGTAGTTCCCGACATACGAACCTGCCTATGAATGGTAACTGAATAATAGAGTATGCCCAGAAGCCGTCCCGCTATGTATAGGATATGGTCATCTTTACACTTAAGAAGCTGGCTAAGCTTACGACCAACGTGCTCAAAACCACGCCTATCGGCATCAAGTTCATCCCTGCTGGAGGCCGGTGCTCACACACTTATGTGACATAATTTACATCCTACCCATGAATATGGACAGCTAGGTTGATACCATAGGGTAATCTCCCGAAAGGGAGCTTTCCTGTTGAAAAAATAAGTCGTTCAGCTAGTACTTGGTAGTTTTGAACTCTACAGTCAGGTTGTACATGACAACTTGCTCTTGTAATGTTGATAAACGATAAGAGAGAGTCTGAAACTTTTAAATGCCAATTGTTTGTTTTCCTTTCAATCCTTTATTATTATTATTGGTCTTATGCCGTGATATCAAAACTATGACTCGAAAAGGAAGTATTGCTAAATGACCTTTTTTTGTGCAACCACAGCAGAAGGTTAAAGTATATGGCCTTTCATATATAATTTGTGCTCTGTACACTTATAGCTGGGAATCTCACAAGTATGCTATCCACGAGCATTAACCTACAAGCCCTACTGACTCTCTATCGGCGATGTCACGATATCCGTCTCATACTCGATACTTGACATGGAAATCGGGCGTTCCGAACTATCATCACTAGATCCAGACACAGTCGATGTGCTGCTTCTAAGCCGCCGGACTTGTCCTTGCACGTGTGCTGGCGGTGGCTTACTTTTGTCCGTCCCTAGAATATTCCTTGAAGCTCCTGCTATGGCTTCAGTACGTGGGGCTCTCTTGGGGCTTTTTGGCGTAAGAAACTGGCGCGGGCCTTGGCATTTTTGCTGGCGTGGTGGTGAAGGCCGTGGACGAGATGGATGTGGCTGGCTACGTTTCTCGCCGGCAGTAACATTGACAATTCCTCTTGCGGTTATATTTTGGGTAGTTCCGTGGCTGTGTTGAAGATCTAGTGGCAATGGTGTTGCTTTGGTGTTCTTGGATCTACCCCTTTGGCGGTCTACAGGCGACCCCGTTCTAATTGCGCCTGCTGAGACGGTGTCCCTAGCCACAGAACTTGCTATAGTAGACGGTGAAGGCATTGGGGGGATGCTTGATGAGGCAGCCGAATGTTTTTGGCTGGAGATAATGCGGCTCTGAGAACCAGATCGGGAACGTGATGATGCTGCTCGTTCAATCTCAGTAGCAGTATGGAGATGAGGGATACTTCGACTACGACGCTGGCCTCTACGTCCGGCATTATTGGTGGTATTGGAAAAATATTCTGACCGTGGAGTTACGGCTCCTATTCGAGAACCTTTATTAGACGCAACAGCCTTTGCAGTTTCTTCTGTAGTGGCAACATATGCCTGGTCTTTTGTTTCCACATGGGCAATAGCTAGAGCTTCAGCAGGAGATTCCTGTGTCGCAGTCGCGGTAGTCGCGGACATCTTCTCGTTCATCGTCGCTTCGGGCTGCTGATTTTGCTGTCCCTGCGCCTGTCCCTGTTCCTGTCTCTGCTTTTCTGCCTCAATCGCAGCCTGAGCCGCCTGTGCCGCGGCTATCACTTCTGGATCCGGCGGTGGCGGCTTCGCAACGCGCAATTCACGTCGCAGCAGCTGAATATCGATTACCGGTGTTCCCTTGGCAACCTTACTCTGTAACCGATCGCCATCATAGTCAAAGTATAGTGCCCAGAAGGAGCCCTCGCGCACGGCTACAAAGCCCTCCCAGCCACTAAATGTCAGACGTCGGTCCTGCCGTGTACAGTCCCATGGGCCGGTGATGTTTCCGTCAGAGTCTAAGCGAACGCCAAACTTGACTTCGTAGGTTTCGCTGTGAACGTAGATCCAGTTCATGATGGGCGCCGTGTCGGTTATGGTCGATACGAGTCCTGGGAATCGTGCTTCTGGATAAGGCAGGTAATATCCTGAAAACGGGTGGCCAAACGGTGCGTTGTTGTCTAGTCCCGTGTCGATATAGAGCTATATCACGATGATAGAAAGTTGGAGGGTTAGTAAGATGTTTCGTTTAGGTTAAGTCTGTATATGTCAAGCAAGAAGAAGAAGTTACGCACCTTGTCGCCGGAAAGAACCACACAGCGGCCTTGTAAGCCCGGGCTAAACTCTGAACTCTTTGGACAATGGACGATAAGGTTGTTCTTGCGTGAACGATGTTCTTCCCGCCGGGCTTTTGCCTGAGCATGACGAATGCCTTCGCCAGCACCAAATATGACGCCGAAGCCGATGATAGTCTGCAAGACCATGACGTATGTCCAGATAGCTCTGAGCAAAGTTCAAGTGCCTTTGGAAAGTTGGGAAAGAAAAGAGAAAGGGTACAAAGAGTGGACGAAAGAACAAAACAAAGAATGTGTCTAGGCCAATTGTCTACTTGGATTCGTTTCTCGATATTCGGCAAGTCTCGGTTCAAAACTGTTACCATGTACAGACCCGGAATAGTAACAACGCCAATATTACGCGTGTGCACACAGTAAGTAGTTACTGTTGAATATCTGTTGGCGATTCGGCATCCAACCTCGGGAGACGGGGAATTACAAGTCGAGTTAGTTTTGGAGAAGAAGAAGAAGAAGGATTTGAGCGTGAGAGAGGCCGTGTTTGAGTGTGTTGGACCTGTATGATAACATGGATGATTATATCAAACAGTACTAAGAAAACAAAACAAAAGAGAATTGCTATTAGCATAACTATCTTCCCAAAGAAAAAAAAAACATCCAACGTCCCAGAACAATGGCATGCTGTCTTCAGTTAGGGTTATATTTTAACCCTAATCACCACTTACACGATGATGAACTAAATGTGAAACACGGAAACGCACCTTGGATGGATAAATAGACACTGTAGTTATAAACGCCCTAACAATACAGAGCTTACAGAGGCTGTGCTAGTGTGACTAGTTTAGGCTAGCCGTTACAAGCTGCGTGTTTCAGCAAACAAAAAACACTTCGACGGACAGAAGAAAGTGGCGCCAGAACAGCACGATAACAACTTGCCATATTTTGGTTTTCTAGTTTCACAGTCCAAGGGGCAGTTCGTCGGTCGTGAAACAACTGTTCCCGAGGGCGAAAAGATAAAAAGCAAAGCAAGGGAAAAAAACCCTGCAGCGAGTATCTTCATAGTTCTAGAACCTTAATAATATTAATGATTAAAAAAAAAACCTGTAGCGACACATTCCGCTTTCCCCTACTCCCAGAGCCGTGTTTCCTCTGTCGTATTCTTGATAACTACCAAGGTAACAACAGCCTGCTCCCGAGCGACGTCACCTTCGCGTATATCATGTTCAACAGAGCACAGCCTGCAAAAGAGACCTCATAACGCTACTAGGTATAGTGTCAATGATATAGCACAAACAGAAAACACGCCATGGTCATTACGCACTGGTACGCACTTTGAAGGAAACGGCATTGCGTATTTGCAAGCACTGTATAACACAAAATAAGAGAAAAGAATCAGTAACAGTTTTATCACGAGTTGGGCGGCCGCAACCAGGAAAACATCGGCAAACATGTATTCGCTGTAGCCAACGAAAAACAACAGAAACATAGGCTAAATCAGCAGAGAGAGAAAGATAACGGACGGATCTGCTACACAGCAGCCGATGAAACACAAAAAAAAGGTCCAGAAAGAGACCGCCAAGGAAAGTAAGCATATTGGCTCTCGTTTCCGCAAAGAGCCTAGAAATCAGGCGAACTATGCTAGAACATCACGCCACTCTGTCATGGGTGTGTGCGGCATGTTAGGGGGGGGCGTGCATAGGACAAAAAGACTTGAAGCCCGTGCAGACAATATAGCGACAGCGGGCATCTGTATAATGTATGGCTAATTGTGCTCCATAATGGCCACCGAGTGAAGCAATTACGTGCAGGTATAGAAGCACAAACTTTATATTATAGCAGAGATTTAGAATAGATGAGCTATTACCCAAACGCCTGTACGAAACCCTGATATGTACATATGATACGTTGTTTGCAGCTACGGCTGGGGAAATTCAACAAAGTTTTGCTAGTCAAGTTCCGCATAACAGTCTGCAAGGCAGCTGCTTCCCATAAGCTCAGAACTTTGAATCTGCCACCGGAAAAAAGGAAGCTGAAGCTGTTTTAGTGGGAATGGGTATATAAAAGGAACATATATCTATAGGGCCTTTTTTTTTTCTTTTTCTGTTCATGTTTATTATTTTTGTGTACTTCTTTTCATTCTGTATATTTTCCGCTGAAAGCTGGATGAATCATTCTGTTTCGGTTACAAATCTAATGACTTCGACATTCAAACATTTGCTGCTATAGTGTCAACATAGAAAACCGCTCAGGCCTGGCTAGTAATTACATAATGTCTGGGAGATTTCTCGAACGATTTTTAAGGTGCTTTGAAGCTCTGGCTGATAAGATAATCTGACTCCTAAGCTCATAGCGTTCGCTATAGTTGATAATAGCTCTGAAAGAGGAACTTGCTGGGATTTGTTGGAATAACGCTTCGCTTAGACGACTTACACGGATAGTCGCACTGTATATATCAGTTTGTTATATACCAAATCACAGTATATACAGTACTGTTCGCACATGGTAGATCGTCACACAGAATTTCTAATGGGAATATCTGCCATATTCCCCGAAAACTTTCAAAGGACTCCGTGTTTCCTATGCTAGTAAGATATGCATTCCACGTGAACCAGTTCCTTTCTTTCGTTCTTTTTCGTGCTTTGGATCGCCGTTTTTCAGTGAAAATCGATCACAGAATTAACCGACCAGAGCAAGTCTCCTACACACTTCCAAGAAAACGTACGATGGCACTGTTCTGATCTTCTCAGGCTGCTTTGTTTCTTTTTTGATACACGGACAAGCCAGGCGAGCGTCACAGCAAATCGATTGCTTCATTCTAATATAACCTTGTTTGGGCTGGCCAAGCCAGTCTGCGCTTGGGTGACCAGACCAAAATATCAAGAAATACTAAGATGTTGACATAGCTCGGCCCATGTTGCACAGCAAGCCGAGGAAGCTCTCTTGCTCTCCTCTGCCCCTTCGCCGTTTGATCCAGGCGTCACTGTCTAGGCCTTTCTGCGATATCTCGCAATTAACTCCTTTCGAAATTTATCCCTCCTGCCACATATAAAATCATGGCTTCCGCCACCCCATCATTGTCTTCTTCTTTCTCTCCTTCATCATCACAACCTTCGATATCATCAGCCTCTTTATCATCATCATCCAAGCCTTCTAGACCCCGGCGGTCTTCACTTGCTAGCAATCTTCTTTCTTCTTCTTCTCCTTCTTCTTCTCTTTCTTCTGCTCCATCTTCTGTAGCAGTCGATCTCCCTTCCATCGCCACTACGTCGTCGTCTTCTTCTGAACCTACTTCCTTCTCTCCCGTCCGTGTAAAGCGTGCTTCGACCTTCAAGCTTCCTTTGCCCGTAAAGGTTAACTCCAACTCCTCCTCTCCTTCCTCAGCTACTCCTCCAACACATAGACGTCGCTCCCGCAGCTACACGTCAACAGCTCCAGCTCCAGAGCTTTCTTCGCAGCAGTCTTCAACCCAGACTTCTTCTTCTAACACTCATCGTCCCACCCGTTCAGACGCTGACGCCAGCCGCGCCGATATTGCCAACTTCTTCCGCAAATCACTCTCGCTCGATCCCGACACTCTCCGCCTCGTGATCCCCGAAGACTCTGCTTCAACGACTTCCACCGTCAACACTAAGCCCTTCACTCCCTCCGAAGCTCAGCAACTCCAGTCGCTCCAAGCGTCGCTGATCTCTGCACATCTCCAATCTCTCCAACAACAACAACAACAACAACAACAACAGCAACCACTCTTTTTCAAGATGTCTTCTCCTGCTACTTCAAAGACCGGCGAGGCCGCTATTCCCTACGGCGGCAACTACCAGCAGCAACAGCAGCAGCCTGCTGGCAACCGTGCTCTGCAGAACATCCCCATGCCCAACCTGTCGGGCCCGCCTAACGGCATCGTCGGTACGTGCTAATCAATTATCTTTGACTCCACCAGCCTCATTACTAACCTGCGTCCTCGTCTATAGGTAACCTCCTCAAGGGCCCTGTCGGTAATGACGGCAAGCTCAAGGATGCCGCTCTGATGGTTGGTATCAAGCTCGATCTAGAGGCTGAGGTGCATTTGACAGCCCGCGTACGTGGTGACATTCTTGTTGGCCTGTATTAGCAGGTTCTCGACGCCGACGGCCACCAGCGAGTGCAGGACGAGCAGTTTGAGATACAGACGCAGCAGGAACAAGATAACTTGGTGGCCTTCAATTTGCCTGTTGCTACTTTTCCTTTTCCCAGTCACAAACAGCAGCAGCAACTATTAGTTCAAGATCGAGAATTTCAACAATCTTCTGTTAACACCAATTTTCACCAGTTACAAACCCCTGACATGAAGCAACTTGAACTGCAGGAGAAGCAGCTGGCTAAAGAGAAACCTGTATCTTTGAATCCAATTGTGAAAGAACAAACTGTCTCCAACACCGCAAAGTCTTTGGCCTCCGGCGTCGTGAGAATCGATCATCAGCAGGCAGTGCCTACTACCGCTTTGGTAACAAACGTGGTACAGTCGCCATCTAAGCCTAAGGTTGTTCCCACCGTGCCCCCCCAAACCGACAAGAATTATAAAGGAGTAGTTGATCTGGCAAAAGAGATACTGAGGGCAAAGTCTACTGGCGCGACTAATCCCCCGGAAACAAAGAATGACAAGAACAATACAGGGAAAATGGTTGATGTTGTGGTTCCCATGGCTCTGGATAAGAAGCCAGAAACGATAGATGACGAAGATAAATGGACTCCTATTAAAGGCCCGGCACAAAAGGTTTCTCCTACGCTTCAACTTCCACAGCCTACCGCCGTATCATCAGCCTCGCTTCCCAGTCTTCCATCTCCTAATATAGAGACAGCAGCTTCACCTTTAGTTTCTTCCACGCTAGCAACTTCTGTTTTGTCTCCATTGTCAGCCATAACTACGTCAACATCAACAACTACAGCTCCTGCAAACGCCGCAGCCGCCACGAACGAGAACATGACTAAAGCAAGCAAGAAACGGAGAAGCAAGAAAGACCGGAAGAGTATAGGACAAGGGAATATCAATCGTGAAGTATCTTCAGCTGGTGACAGTGATGCCACAGCAGCAGCAAGTAGCAGCAGTACTACTTTGATACCGCCTACAATTATGGCTTCGTCTAGTTCAGAGCGTCCGCCCTCACGTGCTGATTCAACAGCGTCTGTAAAGAGCAAGAGCTCCAAGCGACGCTTCGGGTTGTTCTAAAGTCTGTGTTTAGTTTGCTTTTATGTTTAGTTCTTTATCTTGTGTTGTCACTTTTCAGGGTTTGCAATATTTCCGAGTTCCCTTTTGCTTGCTATTTTCGCTATCATTTGTGTTTTCCCCTTCCAATTTTCTACCCAATGTATTGATATTTATTTTCCTTGGTTTTTGATTTCTATTCAGGCTTGGCATAGCTTCAATGCAGTAAACTGGCAACTAGCACCTTTCTAATAGAAATAACGTTATAATCTTGACTCTCTACATGGCTACTAAACTCTGTGCACGTTTCAAAGACAGCGGTTTTGCACAAGTAGCTTCTCTATTGGGATGTCTCTTTAAGAGTACATGCACACTAATAATGATACGGACAATGTTCAAAGGGTGGTTATGTTACTATTATTACAGCTTTTATTCAGACATTTGCGCTTCATGCACCGGAATCGGCAGTAACAACAGCGCCAGTCTCAGGCACAGCATTATCTCGTGATGGGAGGAAAAAAGAGAAAAGGTGGTTGTGGACAGAACAAAAAGTTCAAAACAATAATTTTTAGGTGTCTTTGGATCAGTATAGAAGAAATGAGTAACACCAAGAGATATGCAACGCTGATTTGCTATTTATAAAGCGCAGCTTGCAAAGCTAAAGTGACGCTAGTGTCGGTAGATGATCGTATGAATCTATAACTCTGTGTTATTAACCCTATATGTTATTTGAGAATCTTGAATTCTACCCACACCCCTACTGGCTAGTCGACTTCTTTCAAGAAGACTCCATTAGTTAGTGTTGAGAAGTTCTACTCAAGTATATAATTTTTAGTCAACTATATAGTATAGTGGGCTCTTGTACAAAACCAAAAGCTCAAATGCGCCTAGCTACTGTCACATTCTGATGCTGATAGTGTATTAGGAATTGCACTAGATATCATTATGTTGCATATGTACTGTGTTGACAGTGGCATGCCGATGGCTCAAGCCCCCCCCTGAAGCAGAAAGAGAATGAAAAAGAAGGATAGGAAGACAGAGACATAGCTTCTATTGCATATTCCTTACGTTCCTTCATGGACTAAGACATATATGCATGCGGCATGTCTGTAACCAAGATGTCGTCGAATCGTTTTTGTGTTCGCTATTATATTTCCCTACTTTGACATGACCAAAAACAAAACGTACTCATGCCTATCATCTCTTCTAGCTGGAGTTAGTTGCTGATACAGCTTTTTTTACTACGCAAGCAAGGAAGTAGAGATGGAATAGTGTACAGGACAGTAGGTGAGCTGCGGCTTACTAATGAGACGTGCGTTCCTTGCAGCTCTGGAGCAACAGTACACACTAACGGATTAAGGTGGTCTACACTTTATGATTCAAGCAAAAGGAAAATGAGGGGGAAGGAGAAGGAGGACCTGGCGGAAGAGGATGTCAATTTTGACGTGGCCTGTTCAATCCAATAAACCGGGGACGGAGGCATAGGGGTACATAATCTAAACGCCATAATCTCTGGAATATTTCCTTATCAGCTCTGAAATGCAATGCCTGTTAGTGGTACTTTGCCCTTTGTTCTTGCATTAGGCTCCTCAAGCGTGCTCACGATAATATACTACGGTCTGTCGTAAAAAAAAAAGTTTGTTTATGGAATTGGCTCGACTGTAACTAGTGATATCTTCATATACCTAGGTAATTGTCCTTTTCAATGTTTCTGATATCATATTGTACATCAGTTTGTATATCATCGTCCTCAATTTTTAATTGATTTAGGGCTTACATCAGATCTGATAAATAATATTTTAGCTGCTTCCTGAAGATCTGATAATTATTACGCCACAAAAAAGATCAGATAACTTTTCGTGCTATGGAAATACGATCTGATAAGCTAGCCAATGCAAAAAAATTCTTGCAATACGCCACTCTCGGAAGTCCGATAAACGCTGCAGTTATATTGCGCCACAGCAATATTTGCTCGGGTTAGCTCGGTATAGTGGCTATTAACGCCGAGTTTTATCAGATGTGATTAGTCAGGCAGTTCAGAGATTTCACAAGGCGGGTTGCGTCATAGGCCACATACGATTTCTTTCTCCGCTCTATACAGTTCGCTGCATTAACCGGATTTATGTTTTTGTCTTGTTCATCTGCATATCAGATTTGCCGTAAGGAAAAAGTAAATAATGATAATAATACTAAAACCAAAGCTGCAAGTAGCCACAACTAACAAAATTCTGAAAGAAAATGAAAACAATAAGAATAACTAAGGAAAAAAGGGTCTAGTAAAATCGAATTCCAACTAACGATCCATTGTGCGCACCAAGATACCATCTTTGTATTAGCTTGAAGTGTTGTTCTTCAAATTCATCAGTTTAATTTTTATTTCCTTATTCTTTTTCTTTTTCTGATTGTCGTCTGCTGATGCTTTATCTGGCTTTTCTAATGGCTATAATTTACTGTAACAAGCAAACCTGTCCCGGCTTTGTTTGACCCGGCAGTATTAACACCGCTTTTCAAAGCTTGGAACTAACACAGCCAAAAAACGCCACAGATTTTTTTTCGTCTTCACGCGACCGCATCAATCCCGCTCGTACATAAAAATAAAAATTCTTATTCTTATTCACAGAACATCAGCAATCTGTTTCTCTGATGTTCTGCTGCTGATTACGTTAAGGCTACATCCGGTCGAGCAGCCGACCGTTCATTTGCGCATTTGCAGCCGCTAAGCTAGCCAGCTGCATCTGCATCTGCCGCCACAGATCCAACACTCATTTCCTCAATCATATCTTTGCCAGCCGCTTGGCACCCACCCACCTGACACTTGCCGGGATCGATCTTATCAGATTGATTTCGTCTACCGGATCGTGTCTTGAGGATCTGTTTTCTTCTTAAAGCAACACAATTGCAGTGTCCACCCGCAGGTCCCGGCCCCTCTTGTCTTCTTCTCCTCTCTGCTTCAATTTCACAGTATCTGTCTATTTCTTCTGTCATCATGTTCCAGGCAATTAATTCTGCCCCAAAAACCTCCGCCTCATCGTCATCGACGACGTCAGCCGCTGCTGCCGTCTCTGCTTCAGTAGACGACGAAGGAACCTCGCCAGCGTCCACCGATGACCACCACAACGACGACAGCCGTCCCCGGAAGCGCCAGCGCGTACGGCTTAGCTGTCTCGAATGCCGCCGGCGCAAACTATCGTGCGATCGTGGCTTGCCGTGTCAGCGCTGCGCTAAGAGCGGCACCCCCGAACGCTGCCAGTACGAGGGCCAGGACGGCACTGTTGTCGATGCCGGCGCTGCCGCCACTACCCACGGCTCTCCCTTGATTTCACGCCTTGGCCCTCGTCCTTCCGTTGGCCTCGATCCCGATATCGTCATTCGTGATGCCCCACGAGATTTGGACCGTATTCGCAAAATGGAGTATGAGATTGCCGCGCTCAAGACCCAGCTCGCCAGACAAAGTGAAAGTGCAGCCAGCGCTGCAACTAGTGCGGCAGCCAGCGCAACTACCACCGCAAGTATATCCGGCACGCAAAAGGACGACGCTAGCGGCGCTATAGAAGGCACACCAGACCGCCATCACAATCGCGCATTGACTGGTGATGTGACCGAGAAACAACACCAGCCTGCTGAAAAGACCCTCATGGAAATTAACTGTCCAGACGGTCTGCTCAACAAGGAGCTCCGCTTCTTCCGCGGCAAGGAATTTCGTACAAGGTACTTCGGTCCTGCCAATGCTACAATGGCCTTCTCAGAGGTACGTTCATAATACAGGCTAAACTAATCAAACCCAAAAACACCAAAAGCCCTACAATTTCGGCCGGCCCATATGCCGTTACTAGAATGCCTGCCCACTAACACAGACCGGACCGTTTCCTTAGCTCAACGGTCTATGTCCTTTCATGAAAGAGACCGCCGAGGAGTGGCTGAAGCCCGCCCGTATGCAAGGCCGCAAGGACAAGCGCAAACGCCAAGACTACCAAGACACCAAGTTTGCCATGCATGACTCTGATTTAGAAGCTCTACTACCATCACGCGAAGAGACCGATGATCTGGTTACGTGCTATCTCGACCAGTTTGAACAACTGCACCGCATTGTCCACATTCCTTCCTTCCTTCGCGACTATGCCGCCTTCTGGGGTGAGTTTACCGACGCCGCAAATGGACCATCTTCAGCTCTTTCACGACCACCACCCCAGCGGCCTGCAGCCATGACAGCACTAGTCCTTGCCATGCTAGCTGTCGGAAGTTCATTGCATGCCAAAACGCCAGTCCGCTTCATTGGCATGATTAGTACAGCACGTCATTCCGCAGGTCGCTGGATCGACGCTGTCGAACGGTGGCATAGCGTGCAAAGCTATAAGCATCGTCGCCTTATCCACTACCAGATTGCTTGTCTTCTATATCTTGGCAAGCGCTTGAATACTATCAAAAAGAAGCGCTTTTGGACTGGCAGCGGCTCTCTCATCCAAGAAGGCATTGCTGTTGGTTTGCATCGAGATCCGGGAGCTATGAATAATCGAATGTCGCCATTCAACCAGGAGATGCGTCGCCGAATCTGGGCTACTATCCAGGAATTTGATATGCAGGCATGCTTTGACTATGGCTTGCCAACCTTATTAAGCCAAGTCCATTGCGATGTAGCCCCACCGGCTAACCTAGACGATGATAAGTTTGGCGAAAACTCTGTAGAGCTGCCAGCTTCACGACCCGTCAAAGAATATACATACAGTAGTTACCAGCATATTGCGCGCCAGTCTCTGCCACTACGCCTTGAGCTCTCGCGCATTCTGAGTGGCCCACCAGGCGAGACTGAATACGATATGGTTCTCCGCTACACCAACGATTTAACACAGGAAATCGATGCCCTGCCATCTTGGGAAGGCGAAACAACACATGCTGCTAAAAAGCCGTTACTGGCGTACACTTTATTACATATCCAGCTCCGCCAGTATATTCTGCCGTTGCATCAGCCGTACCTCAAGCTGCGCAAATCAAATTCCAAGTACCAGTACTCGGAAATAATATACTATAATGCTGCTAGGGACATGGTCCTGCTTCACGAGAAGCTCTACGAACAAGGTATCCGTACGCTGAATTTTCTGAGAGAAGATGCTTTGACCATGGCCATCAATCTTTGCAGTGTTACGATGCTACAGCCTAGAGGTAAGTCATTTTGATTGATATTAGATCATACTTCTCGTACTAACAGAAAACCTAGGTTCAACCAATATGATCATGATCAACGCCCAACATACTGTGACTTTACTTCAGCAGTGTATTGAGATGAAGCGCGATCGTCTCTTACGATGTGGTAATAATGAACCATGGGGTTTTTGTATCATGTGCTCGGCTCTTGGTCTTCTACAGACTCATCTAAGTCTCAAGACAGCTGATCAAGCTAAGCAATGGGCTAGCGAGCAGTTTATGGATCTACACTACAAGATGATGGAGAACCAGGCACCGGAACCTGTGCTTCAGGTATCTTCTGCTCCTAGTACAGTCGAACTACAGGTAAGCACACATCAATTCTTTACCTGACATGCCAAACCAGAATACTCGATGGCCAACTTTTTTTTTAGGGTCTCCCATACTCCCTCAGCATTGACATGGCATCTAATTCCGCTACTGCGGCTACCCTCATCGCACAGACTTGGCCTCCTATGAGCGTAGATTCTGCTAGTGCATCGCAATCTGCGATTGCTGCTTCTGCAGCCGAGGTACGTGCTTCATCTCTTTATCCACGTCATCATGATCATAATTGTCGTCCTTCCCATGGCCGTGCTAGCCTAGATTCCAAGCCAGTTTCTTATTCTTCAGTGGCGGTTCCTTCAGCACCTGCCATGCCTTCTTTGTTTACTACCTCTGCTTCTTCTGCTTCTGCCTCAACAAAAAAGCTATCAGCAAATTCTTCTTCTTCTTCTTCTTCTTCTTCTTCTTCTTCTGGCTCTGGTTCTGCAGCCACTGCTACTACCACCCCATTAATACCTGGGATCTTACCCCTGACCCCAAATCTACCACCGTCAATGTCATTGGCTGCCGTGATTTCTCCGCCCATCACATCAAACTTAATCCCTCCCACTTCAAATCTGTCATCAACCTTGTCATTACCTGATCCGCTCTTTTCACCATCACCTGGGCTCTCGCATTCGGGAACTACATCGGCCTGTTCTACATCTACACCGACATCAACCGGAAGCATATGCGGTGGCATTGGTACATCGATATCTTCTAGTAATGCTGGTGTTGGTGCTAACGGAAATCGTCAGGGAACCACGGCCATGCCACGGTTCACGTCAGCTTCGGCTATGGCGTCCTTAGCTACAGGCTGTGCAGATCTACTCCCTTCGCGTGCAGGCGATGCAAGCGGAGCTGATGATGATGAGGGCGATGTCGACGCCGCGAATAATCCGTTTAACCAGTTACTAAGACCTATACTACGCCAGGCCCAGCCAACTTTCAATGCCGACTTCAGCTTAGAGTTGCTAGGATTGAACTTTAACGAGATCTGGGGAGACTCGTGGAACGGCATGAACGGGCCGTGAAGATGAGATTATACTCGGAATAAAACGTGAGCGGGGAAGACGAAAGAGAAAGTAGGTTATAATGTTACATGCAGTGCTTCACAACTCACACACAATACAGAAGAACAAAGATAGAGAAACAGCAAAAAGAATGGAAGCGCAAGACTCACTCACAAACAGCATAATGCAAGAGACAAGAAGAAGAACGTGTTGAGGAAGTCAAGAAGAACAAGAAATAAGGGATTGCTGCTGTGAGTATTTCTTGGGCAACTGATCATGATTGATGCTGATGAATCTGGTGAACACGTACGTAACGTTGGCCAGACTTCCCCCCCCCAAAAAAAAACCCCAACATTAGAAAAGAGTGTGATGAAAAAAAGGCTGCTTATGTATCATTATCAACTTTGTTTATTGTTCTTCTTTTTTCTCTATCTTGTTTCTTGTCTTTCTCATAATCAAATGAAGGGTTTCTTTATTCTATAGAGAAGTATCAACCTTCATGTCATGTTCACCGTCATCGTTTTTCCGTACTATTCTCGGACTCATCATTGCTCAGATCCCCCACCGATAACTGTCCACCTCCCACGAAGTGACGATTTCTCATGATTACGATACAACTCGACTATCAGACTACTTCTAACCCCCCCCCCCCGATATCTAAAAGTCGCAACTAAAAAAGCCGAATTATTGAGTATTTGCTTTACTTATATCTTATTCTTTTTCTTATACACTTCACCATCTCCAATGTTCTGTCTCTTATTTTTTGCTATTGTTCTTATATCACATTATAAGTGCTTCCCTATCTTTTCTTCTTACTCATTTTTCTTGCCTTCTACTGCTGTATCTATTCTGTCGATGAACTCCATCTTATATCTACTAATATCAAGCTCTTTTCACAGAGAATGTATCGTCATTTTATCTATTCTGCCAACCCAAAATTTGACATCCAATACTTCTGATGCTCCGTTTCCAACATCTTGCCTCTTATATGCATATGTCATATTGTGATGATGGAATATATGTATAATAGCTAGATAGAGGGTGTGCAATTATCAACCATACTGATCAAAACGAGACAAGAAGGGCCCTAGAGGATATCGACTCTAATGGTGAGGGAGACATGGTGAC
>LXGT01000391.1:0-26386 GCA_001640655.1 Endoconidiophora laricicola | reverse complement strand
CGATGCATGCCCTAACACAGATCAGAGCAGACTCTATGATGAAGGAGATTATGCGATATATGGCTGCCTATATCTGTGTTAGGGCATGCATCGTCTATTACAAAGAACTTAGGGTTGATATACGCCTCAGGGCAGGTCTAACTTGACTAGCGCAAAAACACAAACAAACAAACCCAGTAAAACAAATTGGGCGCGGTACAACAGCAGACGTCCAACCAGACAGTCCCTTAAGCAAACTGGTAACAATCTCGTATGATGAGGTACGAGATGCCATCTTTCGCCCACAGAATACCACACCTGGAGAGGACGGAATTTTTAACATGGCGTGGAAAATGGCATGGAATACTTTGGGCATGCACATACACACTCTATGCCAGTGAGGGAAAGAAGTGAGACTCTCGCCAAAGTTCTGAAGAACGCTAAGAAGACCAAAACTGGCTTTGCCCTTACTGCTGTTGATGACGCGGGCCGCAGAAAGATCCTAGAGGAGACCGAAGCCATCAGAGATTTCTTTGGTGTCGGTACCTCGTTGGAGGAAGGGGAAGTAACTGACTGCTATGTAGTCGGACCTATTGAGAAATATGTATGCGTTGGCATCAATCAAAGTGTTGCTGTCACCACGGATATGATCAACGCCTGCTTTGAACAAGCTACACTGGTTAAACCTGTTTGTGCCTTCACACAAGACCGAGGCAATGAAGTGAGCTTCATGTTGAAAGTCCCAGCCATCGGTGCTAGACTTGATTGCGTAGCAATGTAGGTAGACGTAAAATACACACACACAGTGCTAGAGTTCCGAAGCAGCTCCCCACGGGTTCCCACCATATCCCCACTCGGCTGTTTACCGAGAAGGCTAAGACCACTGAACAATGTTCCCGCTGCTTTGGCTGGCATCAAGCCAATACCTGCTCCAGGGCTCAACTGTGCAAACACTGCGGCTCCAACGAACACGCCTCTCACAACCATCCCACTTGTGATGGGTCCGTCCACATCTGCCCCTCAGCATGCTTAAATTGTCGTGGTCCTCATCCTGCCGATGTCAAAGACTGCCCTGTCCATAAAAATAGTATTAATGCCGATGAGAAAAGAAAAATCAGACGCCTACAACAGAAGTTGACGGTGACAAAGAAGAAGGAAAGTTGCCAAAAGCCTGCTGCTTCCACAGTTTCAGCTGTCATGGAAGCACACGACACGGAGACTTTAGAGGCGGACATGGCGGTGACATCAGCTACCTCCATGGAACTAGTATCAACGGCCTCTCCTTCAGAAGGCTGTGAGGAACCTGACGAAGACAATTAAGAGGAAGAACCAGCTTCCACCACAGCTCAAAAGAAAGGAACATCGCAGACGACACCCGACGGCTCAACCCCTCGCCAGAGCCAACACCAAACAATCCAAGGCGCAGTCATAACCCCCAATGATGAAAGCCAAAGTGACCGGAAGGCTTCGCCTGGAAGAAGACTAAGACCAACCGCACCTCCTCATGATGGTGATGGCATCTAGAACGATTGTGCAACGAAGACCAATGGTATGGCAATTCAATGCCCACTACTCTTGGGCAAACCACCTTACAATCATAAACGAAGCCAAGAAAGCCGATGTAGATGTTCTCTGTATCCAGGAGCCTTACATTGACGCCAAGTTGAGTGAAGAGAAGACAGTTAACGACGTGCACTACAAGCGTCATAGCCCACTGGCAGCATGGATTTACAGACCTAGAACAATGACATATGTCAATAATAGCATCAAGTCCTTTCTGGTTGATGTTGTTGGTAGCGAGCACAGCGATGTTCAAGCGTGAAGATGGAAGGAGATGGATTATTGGTTGCTAATGTTTACAATCCCAACCCAAACGACTAGCAGCGAAGCATTGCACTTTCAAGAGCTTTAGCAACAATTGACAAGATGCCAGCAATATCATGCGGTGGGTGACCTCAACTTTTACTCCTACGTCTGTGTTATGAATCACTAATGTGTATTACTAACACTTGGGTTGCCTATGCCTAATGGATGCCTACAGCGAACCTGATGGAATGTTCTACATTCTAAAAAGAACATTGCCCATTACTAGTTTAAATATTCGTAGTCCACCCTATCCATCAGTTTAGTTCCTGTCTGAATCTTCTCTTCAGACTTTCAATATATGTTTTATCTCTTGAACTCCCATCCCATATATTCCCTTCCGTGGCTAAGTTTCTCATAACTCATACAGTCTCGCCACACCTTTCTTCCCCATGAGTTCTGGCACTCAAGACCTTTGTTCTTTCCCTTGAGGTACCGTACTCAAGATCCTCTATCTTTTCTCCTTGACTTCTCGTACCCAGAAGCCAAACTTCCCTCTCCTAGTAAAAAGATTACTTGTGGCCTCTGCAAGGACTATACCTTTCCCGTGTACTCCAGCCCTCCAACCCTTCTCGATCTCTAACAATCTGGGACAGTGCAAGACCTGAGTCCTCTGGTAGGGACATTATAGTGGACTGGCTTGATGAGGAAGATGCTGTACTCTTGAATGAACCAAATGATAAGACTTGTTTCTCTAACCCGAGGTCCCCTTCAGTTATTGATTGGGATCAGTGCCTGTTTCAATAGAGTCTTGACTGAACTGAATTGCGGTAGTGGTCACTTGCCATTAGAGACCACTATTGAAGATATTGTCTATGAGGATGTAGTTAGACACACCAGGTTCAACATGGAGAAAGTGAACACCGAGTAGCAAGGTTTGCCGCGCTGAAACAGACAGGCTTCCGGTCGATCTGAGCCTAGACGTGAATGACATGAGTACACTGACAAGCTCATCAACTACCTGAACAAAGCCCTGGCCGAGTCTACTCCCAGACCTCTGAGAAAGGGAACGGGCAAGGTCTGTTGGAACGATGACTGCCGCGAAACTGTTTTTGAAACAAGGCGAGCCTGGAGAGATTACATCCAAAGTGGTTACCTAGAAGTCAAGTTTAATCTCTACGAGACAAAGAAGCGCTCTTTTCAAAATTCGGTTCGTCAGGCAAAACGACATCGCTGGCGAAAGACCACTGAGGAAATGCACGAACCCAACGATGCGTTCAAGGCTCTTTCGTGGGTACAACTCCGGTCTGTTGGTGGCATGCCCCCTTTCGCTCATGCATGGAAGTGGCACCGCTCACTCGCCAATTGACAAAGCCAATGTGCTGCTAGACACACATACCCAGCGCGAGTTGGCAACAACTGTCAGAGCTGAACCGGCAATCAATCCTAAAGCAAGAGAGTTCACAAAAGCGACGAAACAAGAAGTACAAGAAGCAGTGTTCCAGGCAGGTAATACCACAACAGGGCTGGACGGGATACCGAACGCCGCATGGAAGCTCGCCTGGCCTTACATCGAGAGATTTGCGACAACCCTCTTCAATGGCTGCCTATTGACGGGATGTCATTCAAGATGCTTCAAACAAGCCAGATTGGTAGTGATACCAAAGCCAAATCGAGACAAGAAGAGCCCTAGAGGATATCGACTCATCTCATTGCTCCCTACCTTAGGCAAAAGTCTTGAGAGGTTGGTAGCCAGGCGTCTCTCAGTGCAAGACATTGAGCTGGGTATAATTCCGCCTCACTACGCGGCAGCGGTCCTACGCAGAGCAGCAACGGATCTGACATGAAAACTTGCCGATATCATTGTTGGGGAAGCTGACCATAGAAAATAAGTTACTTTCGACATCGAAGGAGCCTTTGATGCTGCGAATAGAGAAAGAATTGTGGCACGCCTACGTCAGCAAGCGTGGCCAGAGTGCATTTGCAAGTGGACCGAATATTTCCTAACTGATAAGAGGGTGGAACTTTCCATCGATCAGAATGACACAGTGTCAAGACAGGTTAGTGGTAGCCTACCTCAAGGCTCTCCTACCTCGCCAATATCGTATATGCTGTTTATGGCCGAGCTATACGAGCTATATGGTGGTATGATAGGTTATGCAGATGACGGGCTCATATCAATATTTCAAATGACGTCTGTGGCCAACAGACACGACACGGGGGACCTGTACCGACAATATAGAAGTGGCGCAGCATGTAGTAAAACGCGGGCGCCACATAGGAACATCAGAGACGGAGATAGACAAGATCCGCAGGCTTCTCCATGACTGGAAAGGCTCTGACCAATTCTCGCTCGAACCTACCTGTGGTAAAATAAGATGGGTTCCCGGCCATACTGATATAGCCGGGAATGAAGAGGTTGACAAACTCGCCAAGCTTGGGTGCACTAGCACTAAGAAGTTACTGGTGGTAAGAAACACTATGTCCCTCGCACATGCTAGAATATGGAGAAAAGCGGAACTCGATGACAAATTTAAGGCTTGACTGCTCGATACAAAGCCACGCCCGCACCTAACGCAACAATTCAAGATCCTGTCGGTGTACAGAGGTGAGTGGTTAGACTAGAAGCTTGGGTAGATGGCTTATGGGTAGCTATGATATCTGTCTGGTAGCTAATTTGGCGTTGTATAACCTCTGTCATTCTAGTAGACATTACAATATAATAGTAAGTTAGGTGCAAAGAAGATTAAGTGCTTCGTATGTCAGAAGCTTGAGCAGCTGGTTCAGGTAGCCATGATGGTAACTTGTCCAGGCAGTCAACCCTGAAGTCGTAAGATCTTCATGAGTTACGTAGACTCAGAATATACATCACTATCATCCTCTTTTTACATGTGCATACGAGCCTTAGGAAGACTTATTAGAAGGCTTCATATGTCTGTACAGTGACTTAACTATCATCTTTCTATTGCATAGCGATGTAGATGTTAGTAGACATATATATAAACGCTCATACAGGCAAAACAAACGTGTGAGTATTCAAGATCAACTCAATACTGTAGGTGCATATCTATACGTACTTAAGAGACCACCACTCTACAGCGTTCTGCCAACCATCTATTAGCCATCTGACGGCTGCTTGTCCTGCCAAGGCGTCAAGTATAGACAGACAATGACGTGTTTGTGTATATTTGCGACTATCTATACTATGAGAGCTGCTGATATAACTGCGCCACACAACACAAGTTAGATGTACCTCTGATCTTATAATAAAATCGAAGCTGTCTAGCGTATTATGAACGCTCATAAAGAACCAGTACATCAGAGGACACTCCAGTATGGAATCAATCGAAGCTGTACACCGGCTTCCTAAACTTGATTGCAACAGTAATAGCCTCTTAGTCCGCCCAGATGCCATGATGTGCTGCTTCCACACGCCGGAGAAAGGACATAACTACATACTTGATAGAAGACTAAATTCTTTTGCAGCTACGGCCTGAGTTCGTGCTGTCAATTACTTACAAGTTAGATTGTATGCCAGAGGCTCACCAGTAATGCATATATCTTGCCAAGAAGAGGTACCAAGATTAATACTGAAGCCAAGGTGGTTGTCCCTGACAATCTAGTGGATGCTAGGTTTATCTGGTTACATTTGTTATCTGTTTTAATTAGTAGTTCCTTGGTTCTTGTCGTGCGCACGTTTAGTATTCTTTCGTAACTAAGTAAGTGGAAGCATAGTACACTCGGGTGTGTGTATTTTGCGTTTACTGGAGTCAAAGAGGCCTCACGAAACCTAAAAGTCTAACGTGCGAAGTCTGTCAGAAGCTTAAGTCGTTGTAGATTAATATCCAGGTATTTAACCTTCATGCTGTATACTCTTCGTAAGCTAGGGTTAGCTACCCAAATCCAAGAAACTGATCTTATCGATAAGAGTCCCCGCTATAAATCCTTACAAAAAAAAAAGTTGATATTACCGATTAGAAAATACTGGAAAATTAACGTCCTATTTTCTTTTCCATCTGTTCACGAACTTTTGTCTACTTTTCCTTCAGATTTTGCTAGCTTTAATCAGAATCTTCATATTTAAGGATCTTGTTATTGCCTCTAGGCTTGAAAAGACTGTTCTTGTCCATTCTCTTTCCTCTCCTTTTGTATAATTTGCATTACTTTTGATCTGTTTTGTTCATCTTTTGTTTGACACCATCGAAACGCCAGCTCTTCGACTTTTAAATTCGCATACATTCATCGCTATTAGCATCATAATCATTATTTTCAACAATACGTAATACGTACTCAAAATGAAGCGCAAACACGAAGCGTCCAATGATATCGACAAGACTGCTGAGCCTGTCGTGGCGGGATCTACCAGAGATGCTACTGCTACCCATTCGGCCAAGGCCGTCACTCCTGCCCCGAAACCCGCGAAGAAGGAGATTTCATTCTCAGATCTCGGCTTAGAGCCTCGTCTGCTCCAAGCCATTGCTAAGGAGGGCTACAAGCTGCCGACATTAGTGCAGAGAAAGGCTATCCCATTGGCGCTAGACGGCAAGGACGTCCTTGCCAAGGCAAGGACAGGCTCCGGCAAGACGGCGGCGTATCTTCTGCCTGTGTTACAGGCCATTGTCCGCCGGAAACAGGTAAGCTGCAAATGGGCTACTACTTCCTCCTTTTCTATCTCTACATTTCATCTGTGACAAAAATGCTAATCTACCTTTTTTTTCTCTGCGTATTAGTCTGACTCGACCGCATTTACTGCCACTCTTATTCTTGTCCCTACCCGTGAACTTGCTGACCAGGTGCACAAATCCATCGATGCGCTCACGGCCTTCTGCGCCAAAGATGTGCAGGCCGTCAAGTTAACTGATAAAGTAGCCGATGCTGTACAGCGTTCGCTACTATCTAACTCGCCAGATATTGTCATTTCTACGCCATCGCGTGCGTGGAGCAACATTGCCAACGGCGCGCTAGCTGCCGATAAGCTAACGCATGTAGTGATCGACGAGGCTGATTTAGTACTGAGCTACGGCTACGACGAGGATCTCCATAATGTAGCAGCGAAGCTGCCCAAGGGTGTCCAGACGGTTTTGATGAGTGCCACACTGACGACGGATGTTGATACGCTCAAAGGTATATTCTGCTCCAAGCCTGTGGTGCTGAATCTTGAAGAGAAAGATGCTGCAGGCGAAGGAATTGAGCAGTTTGTGGTTAAGTGCGGCGAGGATGACAAGTTCTTGCTTATCTACGTGATTTTCAAGCTAAAGTTGATTAAGGGCAAAAGCATCATCTTTGTGTCCGACATCGACCGCTGCTACCGTCTAAAGCTTTTCTTTGAACAGTTTGGCATTCGCTCGTGTATTCTCAACTCAGAATTACCCGTGAACTCACGTATTCACGTTGTCGAAGAGTTCAACAAGAACGTTTACGACATCATTATCGCCAGTGATGAGTCAGAGGTTCTCGGTGACGAAGATTCCGTCGCTGATGACGAGGAAGAAGTCACTAACAACCCTACTTCTGTTGCTGTTGCCGCTCTCGAAGAGCCTCCCTCTGATAATAAGACGAAGAAGAAGAAAAAGGTGGACTCTCATCGCAAGGACAAGGAGTACGGTGTCTCGCGTGGAATTGACTTCAAGAACGTCGCCTGTGTTGTCAACTTTGATCTACCTACGTCCTCGAAATCATACACACACCGCATTGGACGCACAGCCCGTGCTGGCAAGCGTGGCATGGCGCTATCATTTGTGATCCCAGCAGACAAGTACCGCAAGCACCTACCAACTAGTTGCGAAGCATCAGCCAACGATGACAAGATCCTAGCGCGCATCACCAAGCACCAGACCAAAACCGGGAAGGAAGTCAAGCCGTATGCTTTTGACATGGCCCAGGTCGAAGCCTTCCGCTACCGCATGAACGATGCGCTACGTGCAGTCACCCGCGTGGCCATCCGCGAAGCCCGTACGCGCGAATTGCGCTCAGAGCTGCTCAAGAGCGACAAGCTCAAGCGGCATTTCGAGGAAAATCCTACGGAGCTGGCGCATCTCAGACACGACGGCGAGTTGCGGGCAGCGCGTACGCAGGCGCATCTACGCCATGTGCCTGAATATCTGATCCCCGGCGGAGCTGCTGCTGCTGCTGCCAATGCTTCTGGGTCAAATAGTTTTGTGCCATTCCGCAAGGCGGATCCGGGTAAGCGGGAGCGCAGAAACGGCAGTGGCAAGCGAAGTGGTCGGCGGTCCTTCAGAGTGCAGAAGAACAGTGCAACAGGTGGTGGACGCAAGAGTGACCCGTTGAAGTCATTCAAGGCGCGGAGCAAAAAACAAGACAGATAAGGATGGGGTTTGTTTCTCACTTTGACAATTTCTTACTCTATTCATGTCTTGCTTTCTGTCTACCTACAAATGTCTATCAAAAAAAGCAATGTTTATTTTGGGTCCTTCTGTGTTTTTGGCAATTTACGGCTATTGATTTTTTTTCGCCCGTGGATAGGCGTCTTAGTCTTTCTCTTCACGTCAAACAAGCGTCGGTCTAGGTCTCGGAGTTATATATCTGTTATTGTTTTTTTTCTGTTTTTATTCTTGTCATATCATGCTTCCATTATGATCGTCATCTATCTGTCTGTACTATATATTCATAACGTTTCTATACTTTCTAATTACTGTGTTGTATGTCACGCTATTAATGTTGATTTGCATAGTGGTATATATTGTGATATTTAAAGTATGATATTTTGGGAGGTCATGTAACACGTGTCTCTCTATGAGGAAAAAAAAAACGTCATTAGTCAGCCAAACGAACAGAAGAAGCAGTAGCAAAAACAAACAGAGAAAGGCAAGCTTGTGACCAGCCATCTCCAGATCGTCATGGTTCATGCGCCTATCGTTGACGAGGAGCTGCTGTCTGCCGACAAGGGCTTCCGGCCATAGACCGACGCACCGTCGAAATACACATGGACTGAGCGGTCATGCAGTTCCTGGCGGCACTTGTCGATCATAGAGGCGATCTTCTCGGGGCCCCAGTTGTACACACGCGTAAAGAAGTAGGCACCATAACCGTCAAGATCAGTATCGTTGACGACAAAGTTGAGATAGCCAATCATCTTGTACTTGGAATCAGCCGGCCAGCCTCCGACTGGTACCTTGTAGCGCAGCTCAGTGATGTCCTCGAAGCCGGCATCGCGGAACCAGTCGACGTTCTTGCTGTCGTCGATGATATTAAACGTCTGACCTAGCGTCTCGCCAGCCTGTCGTAGCGCCGCACTGTATTCCGTCCAGCCGCTAGTTTCCGTGATCGTGCCATCGTCGCTCTTAGGCACGTACGAGAAATCAAAATGCTCAAAGTAACCACCCGGCTTCAGGCAGCGGAAGATTTCTGCGTATAGAGCCGGCCAGTCACGAATCGAGCCCAGAAGAACGCGCATGTGTACAAAGTCGAAATAGTTGTCTGGGTAGCCCCACGGCTTTTGTGCGTCATCTAGCTCGAAGCGCAGGTTTGGCGGCACCCAGCTCGGCTGGATAGGTGATAGATCGGTGCCGATAACGTTGGTGGAGGGATATTGGTCGGCGAATTCGCTGTATGGCGTTTATAGGGTTAGCGACGCTGGTTAGGGTCTGGGAGGAGGGGGGAAAGAAAATGGAAGGAGAGGGGTGGAATTATGGCGCCACCTAGATAAGCCAAGCTAAGCAAGGCTTGCTTCTTTTTTTGGTTTCTTGTATTTCTGCTAGTAAGACAGATAGGGAAAGACATGGAACGGCAACGGCTAATGGCCGCCTTTTTTCTCTCTTCTCGGAAAGAAAACTGGAATGAAATGGAAAAGGGAACAAGCTTCTGACTTACATGGCCCACACGCCAGTTCCAGTGCCAACGTCTATCACGTTCTGTGGCTGATCTGTTATGGGAGCGTTGAACAGCTTGCCGTCCATAAGAACCTGTAACATGTTATGGGTGAGGTTCAAGCCCTCATTTTGCTTGTCATCGTTGGGGCCCCTGAAGATCGGAAGATACAAGTCAGTATAGAGAAAAAGTATCTAATCTTTTCTTATCTCGTGTAGAATTTTAGTTGGCTCGAAACAAAAGGCCCTACAAAAAGAACAAAAAAAAAGACTCACCAGTATTCAGACGAATCAGTAAAGTTCTGATATGTGCGGCCATGGATTTCGCGGAATTCGAGCATACTGCTGGAGATGGAGGCGGTGGCTCGATCACTAAGCAGAAACAAAAGAGAGAAGCTGTCAGAGAATTCGGACGTCGAGGAAAAGATACAAAACAGAGCGAAAGAACAAAGAGGTGTCTATATATCTGTCTGTTGGGGGGTTTTTGTTCTAATTTATCTGTCGGCGATGCATAAGAACAGCCAATGCTACCTAGACTTATGCAGTCTTATGCATATATGTGTGCATAGTTGCACATTGGAAGTACTACTTCAAGAGATGCGCTTGCCGCATACACATACTCTACGACCCCGCGAATGATCAACAAAGGTCTAGCGAGAAAGCCCTAGATAGCTTGCCGGAAAACGCGTGGTGCTTCAAGCCCGAAGAGCAGAACAGGTGATTAAGAAGCTAAATATCGAAAAAGGAGGACAAAGAAAGATAGAAAGCTGACTGGGTCGGTACTTACAGGCCATTTTCCGCAAAAGCTGAGTCGTAATCAGTTTGATAGGAGGGATCCTGTATGTAAATTGAGTGTTAGCAAATGAGGACGGAAATATCGATGGCGGTAATGAGTTTTGGGGCTTCAAGCAGAACAGAGAAACCGGGCAGTCTTGATTCTTCTTTTTCTGGTTTCTCTAACTAGGTGTATATAAAGAAAAGATAAAGAAAGAAGAAGAACTGCCACAGAACCAGAACAGCTTGAACAAAAACAACATAAAGCAGGGAAAGAACAAAAGAATGAGGCAAAAACACACAGCTTCAACAGGAGAATGAGAAGGTGTACACACCACGTCTAGCTCAGTGGGCGCGGCAATGCTGGTCGTGGTTGAGTCGATGGACGAATGAGAAGCGTGTGAAGCGTGCGAGACTGGTGGCGTGGTAGAGGTTGAGGTTGAGGTATTGGCCGGGGCATCAGCCGTGGCACCGTTTTGTTGGTGATTCGACGCCATAGCAGAGGCTTGTCAAGATGATACTATATATATATATATATAGAGAGAGAGAGAGAGAGAGAGTATCCGACGAGGGTCCGGTGTCCAAGTTCGCAGCAAGCAAAGTCACGAGCTTTCCTAGACGGTCGAGTATCGCTTCTTCTCGCGACTCCGGTATGTCCAAAAATCAAATCGTCGTTTGCCTCGACAGTCTCACGGGGACTGTTCAGTATTAGAAGCAAAGAAGGTCGAAGATGAGCAACAGATACGTATAGGAAGAGAGGAAAGAAGACGCTAGGAACGATGTACTCTAGGAAACCCAATGAATGAATGACAGGAAGATGCAACGATGAATGGACGCTATTATTCCTCGTGCTGGTGTTTCTGATGGCTGAAAGGACAAAAGAAAGAAGGGAAAGGTTCCCGACTTGTCTGGTAGGAGAAGTATATAGCGCTTGAGACGAAGCTTTTTTCTTTTATTATTTTTTACGTTCCAATGATTGATTTTCTCTTTCTTTTTAAATCGGTAAAAGATCGACTTTGGAATCAATCAAACAAGGCCCAAGTGCCGAAACTAGGCCACAAATGATAAAGAATAAAATAATTTTTATAATAAAAGTTGATATTTTATTTAGTCGGTGAGCCACTAGGTTGTAGATGTTTGCTTCCTCACATAAGGGAAAGGAAGAAAAAATATACAGAAAACTTACTTTCTAAAGAAATAAGATATGCAGGTCATTTTCTACATAGGCCACCCATTAATAAGTGTCTCCAAATAGACTAGATAATCAAACTTTCGGAGAATTTTTGGATATCCGTCTTGTTCATGTTACCCAGTAAAAACGGGCTTTGTATGCTAGTAGAAGATTTAACGAGGGAAAGGAAAGTATTATTTTCACCACCTACTTGTCTATTTACCTTAATATGCCTTTCCTTACTGCATGATCCAACTGCCAATATAGCTCAATTTGTGACATCACTTACTACAGATTTTACTACACGTTCATAGCACTCAAATTAAGTACAGTAAATGTTAATTATAGGCATAGAAAAAAATTTTGTGGAAGAAGAGAACATGCTCGATTTAAAGCGCATATATATGACATTTGTTGTAACCCTATATTAAACAGATTAACCCTATTCGAAAGTACTAAGTCTAAGTGCTGTTTCAAAGAAAAAAAAATCTACTCTATTAAACGTTGATTATGACACTCCGATGTTACATTTTGTTGGTCTTTTTTGTTCACGTCAAGCAAATTTCCATTTACCTGACTTTTCCTCACTTCTTTGAGCAATCTAAAATTAGAATTATCCGAAAATTTAGCCAGAATATCCCCCGAAATTAACGACCTTCTCATCGATAGATCTAAGATTTGTAAATTATGGGGTTAACTTTTTCTTTTTATCGCAGCATAGACAAGAAAAGAACAGGGTTGATACAACCCTATAATTAGTCATCGACATTTAAGGGGAAATTTAAACTATGTTGGAATATTCCTCAACCTATTTGTGTACAAATTATTACTGCAATTATTATCATATTACTTTACTGGGCATTCCTGTAACCATCATTCGTCCGTCTTCCTTCACTCTATTGAGGGTTAATAATTGTTTTTTTTTTTTAGTTTTTTTTTTGTCCTGGTACCGCGCTGAAGAATATCCCAAGGAATAGGATCCATGTGATTATGAACACCACACAGGCAATTTCGCTCTGTTTGAGTTTCCCTATCCGTCATGTGTTTCTTACCACAGAAGAGGAGATACCAAAGTAGAAGGAGGGGACTCCGTTATAGTTGGAGAAATAGAAGGGGGGCAAGTAATCTAACGATTACACCGTTATGTGCTCACACTGATACTGATGCTGATAGTAAGACTTCGTTATATGTTGCTTGCCAGCGGTATATCCCATATGGGTGGGATGGATGTGCCTTAGTGAAATACTAAACGCAGCCTCAACCATGATCATCTAGTCTAGTTGTTGCTACTACTAGAAGGCAAAATACAGCAAGAGGAACGATCTGGAGACAGCTGGTCGGTAAGAATAAGACCGATAAACTAGACAAGTGCAAGAAAAAGTGAGTTAATCTTTGTTATTTTATTATTTTACTTCAGAGTCTTGCAGAAAAAAAGAAGACAACTACATGCTGAATCGGAATTTAGGGCCAAGAAGAACGTTCAGCTATAGCAATAACAGAGGCTTCTTGTCGTCAAGTTCATAGGAGACAGAAGGAGAGGACCATCAGGGAAAGATTTAAAAGAGGTTTAGGGGAAAATCCGTTCTTGCCGGCCATCGTATGAGAAAGACTAAAAAAAAGAAAATAATAATAATCAAAATAATGAATACACAGACCGTGAGAAAGAGTCACAATCTACACTGCAACGCAAGCATAGCATTGCATATGGATATCATAGCAGTGCATATGGATATGCAGTCTGGCCTACAGCTATGGGGCCTTGGGAACATAGGTTTTCTCAAATAAGTAGCAGCTATAGAAATTAAGTTTAGATATAATGATGATTAATATACCTGTGTAATGCCGTCATCGTCAAGCCGTACGGGGATTCGAAAGGCGAAGGAGAGAAGAAAAAAATACAAGAATTAAAAACCAAGTGAACTCTGGCTACAGCCTTAAGACTGAAATGCCCTTGAGCTTGATATGATTTTATATCTTTTCAAGTTTTTCTATCTTACAAAGAACATACAACTCAGCGTGAAGAACAGAGAAAGCTTTGATTAGACACTTTGGCAAGTTGATACTTTGCACTGAATACGGCAAAACAAGAAAGAGGGGTTCTTGAACCATAATTAGGTTATGGACTAAATCCACAAGAAGAAAGGAAAAAAAGAGAAAAGAACAAAAGTCTTGGCCTTTGCTGCTTCTCCGATCCATTTACCTATTTTACTGACCCTGTCCTGTCCTTGAATGATATCTCTTGTTCCTTTTTCTTGGGGATCCACTTTCTACTATAGGATATTGATATCATTAGGGAAACTACTACTTCCTCTAGTACTACTAATAGTGATATTATTGCTAGCATCGTCTCGGCCTCGCACTTTCTCACGAGATTTGTTACTTTTATTTTTGGAGTGTGTTTGAGTAAGTAGTGGTGTCATGACAGAGAAACCCCCTCTTTCTCTATTGGAGTTGAGCTGATCTCGAGGCCGAGTCTAACTTTTTTCTGGTTGCTATTAAGACTAGGCAATTTCCTCAGTACCCGAAAAAGTTCCTACGCGATTGGTTCATTCATATAGAGAACAATCGCATTGCTTAGCCGATCAGGCCAGACCAAAGCAAAGTTATCGATGAAGATCTTATTGTTGAAAAGGTGGATGGATCTGTCTGCTTTTTTATTGATAATTCTCTAAACTTTAGTTTCTTCTTTTTTTTTTTTTTTTTAGGTACTTCACCATTTAGCATCCTTAGTTGTCTTGATAGAGGAAAGAAGAAAAGGAAAAGGAAATCTCTTTGGGCAGGAGGATAAGTATCATCTGCATATGGGAGAGGTTTTTGCTATTAAAAGGCATAGGAAAAGCGCCGACTTTTTAGGTTTTTTTTTCTTGCTGTTTGTACCTGAAGGCGATATATCAATCATATTAGACTAAATCTTGTGCTGTTAGTTGTCTTCCCCAACAGAAGAAACTCCGCTCTGTGATATTGATTACGTGCCCTATCAACGCATGCTTCAATATTTAGTACTCTCTACTATTGTTATGTCTCTTGTCAAGTCGAGTATTATCTCTGATTTGAATGCTGAGTTTGTTGCTCTATGTCTACTTTCTTGCTTAAATTAAGCTAATTTCTATTGAAGAGATAGTAAGTATTAGCCATTGGCTCTACCTAGAAAGTAGAAGGTACTATATGAGTTTCTATCATGGCAATTGTAGACATGGGTTTCAATGTGCCTAATTAATACATAGTAGACTACTTTGGGCTGTTTTCCCGAGACTATATCCCACATACTACGTAGTAGTTAATGAATTGATGTATTGGCAACTAGACAACGTTGGCGCTCGGTTGAACCCACGTCGTTCTTCACATCCCATTTTGCTCTATATTCAGCCGTAGTTCTTGCTATGCTGAGTCAGTATTGTCCATCCAACCACTTGATTGTCTTCTTATAATTATTCCATACTATTCTCTCTAGTAGCTTCACGCTCTACAATGTCGATCGGAGTATACCTTTCAACGAACTCCATATTGCTACAGTAAATTGTAACTCTATCAGGGAGAGAATGGAATAAAACCTATAGAAGTAAAAGAAACGGACACTGGCTCGGTAATTGTCTGCGATTTCAGGCTCTTCCAGTAGCTATAGATTCTACAAGGGGATCCTACCTCTACCAGCAGTACCTGGTCAAAATTATGCAAGGTCTGCATTAGGCAGTAATGGTTAATGTTTATTCTTATTTATATTGCTTAAGTGCGTAAGAAACTGCCGTTACGAATTTGCAGATAAGATAGATACTATAATAATAAATATCAAATAAACATGGCGTATCGAATCGTTACCAGAGAAGGGGCAAGGATCGTTGAATAAACCTTGGGAGAGTGGAGGATTTTACCTAGTTTTAGGCTCTAGAGGCACCGAAGATTCATCATACCCATCCCAGCAAATATCAAGGCCGTCTTAGATCTTTGTTTTCTTACTCTTGGTGTAAGCAGGCTACAGGTTAATAGACAAAGTGAAGTTAAGTGAAACAACAGACATTCTGGCACTTCGACTTTATATAAGTGTTGGCATTATTATATTCCTTTCATAGGATTGGAGGAAGGCTAGAGAAAAAAAGAAAATTTAACTGCATAACTAGTCATAACATAGAGTGTCTTTATTATTCTCCTAAATATCTCCTCTTAGGCTAATTGTCAAAGTTTTCCAAATATTTTCCACTTCGTTGATGCGTCATCTTTTATCTATTTTCCTTTTCTCTCTTTACTACTGCAGGGACAGGGTCTCATGTTCTTGACAGCCAGGCCCAGACTTATCTTTTCTCTTTCTCTTGTTGTCAGGTGTGTTGGTAACTTGTCCTTAGTGGCTTTCTTCAGCGTCATAGTACATTTTAAAGCCTTACCCACCATTTTACCATTAGAAATGAAGAAACCGAAGAAGATAATGTTCTTTTTTCCTCGTACAGCATTATCTAACAAATACTTCTTTCCTGCATTCTTACCATAACCTAGATGCCATGCTAGAATAAACTTAGTGTTATTCTCATGTCATTGTGTAATCGAGCAATCTTCACTGTCAGCACCGTGGCTTTTTCGCCAATATGCGGCCAACCAGACCAGTCAAAAATACAGCTGTGGCCAACCTGAATTGTTAGAATATTTGACAAAAAAGCGCATGCATATGCTATGTTATCTACTAATACATATACTAGCAGCAGTACTACTTGCTTTACTAAGTTCAAGCACATCGACAGCTAGTAGTATCAGCGTAGCAGTAGCGCTTGCTTCCTGGTGGTTGGCAAAACAAACTTCCCCTCTTTCTCGGTATCAAACAGACAACAACATATAAAGGAATATGATAAAAAGGAAGTCTCTACTACCTCGTAGTAACGAAATTGTATTCGTCTCCTAACTTTGGACATATGGCACGGCGGGTAAGACACGATAACGTAGTATGTAATAGGCAAAGCTGCTAGTATACGAAGTACCTCGTGCTTCCTTCGTCCCAATTCAATCCCTTCGTGTTCAATAAACTTGCTACTCTATTTCCTATTGGTTCGGCTTTCCTTATCTCAATATCCGACATGTTATAATATGATATGTCTCTTTATGCTATGATAGTGGTCCAATATTCGTGTGCCCGAAACACACGATAGTCGCTTCTTGCTTCCCTTTCCCCCCTTTAGGGCTACCTATACATGATTGTTGGCTAGACGATTGAGTAATATCAGAAGACACCAGGCTCTTCGCTGGTGGTTCTGCCTACTTGGATGAAGCTAGCAGATAGCAGGAGTGCTTGCGACTAGTGGCTGTTGCCACTCGGGAAATAAGGAGGGAAGCGAAGAAGAAGGAGGGATGAGTTGGTTTTCTTGAGGGGTTGAGCTAAGATATTGCTCAGCTACAGGTCTTTATTGAGTTTATAGTCTTGCTTCTAATATCATGCTCAATGAGTCTGAAGAAGCTGAGCTAAGTCTAGATGGTGCTGTTGACTATAGTAATTGCATATATCATTAGCAGCTATTCCCTATACTGTTTATCCCTTGGCTTCCTCTGTAAACTGTTACATGCCATTGTCCCTGTCCGAGCCATCGATACAAATATGTCCTATATTCAATAACTAATAGTCAAGGAGTCCCCTTTATTTTTTGTAGAGGAATATGGATGTGGCGTCTCATACTTGCTTGCTTTCTCTCTTGATGAATTATTACTCGTTAGCTAACTAATGAGTTGGCTTTCTTCTCCTATTAAGCTGTGCATCGTGAGATGAGTTGTCTCTTTGATTTCTTGCCAACCTAGCACAGATGTTGGCAACCACTATGCTTGACACATTGTTATTTTCAGGCCGCATCTCATAACCTCGAATCTAGTGGCAGATTCCCAAAGTTTTCTTGCCGTTTCTCGGCTAGATAATCATGCCTGGATTACAACGTATCTTGAACAAACTCTTTCCATCAAGTAATCCATTATATAGCGTATTTCCCCAAATAAGACGTTTGTAGATTATCTTTCTCTCTAGTGATAGTTCCTTTGATTGCAGTTTTCTTTCTCAAAGCATTGACAAAGAGAGAGCTTGGCTAAGTACTATTCACCAAGGCTAGTCACATCGTCTGCTTCGTAATGGTCTGCCGCAAGAAAATATATCACATCTAGGCTTTCTCAACAAACAGGAAATTTTTGTGTACCTTCTAACTAGTGACTTTCTTCCTGGTATTTGCATGTGGTATGCTTCCTATTTCTATATCAAGCGTTGGTTGAGTGTTTCACCAGCGTGGAATTAAGGTAGCACAAGATAGGTGCCATTTAACGTCTCGAGTGACAATATAAGCGTCTTATGAAAATATTGTATAATATAGTCCCGAATGCTAGTATATAAGAGGTGGTGTGTATCCTATTTATACTATAATTATAAGGTTGCTTTTGTGCACATGTATTAGTTTGATCGGATGTCACAACATATGAGTTGTGTGTCCAAGCCTTGCTTCTCGTCAGCCTTGGTTTAAAATTACTATTGCTTATGAATCACTTCTGTCTATATAGATGAAATTATATGGATATACACTGTCTGTGTGTGTATTTCTCACTGACTGCAGTTGATGTGTTTGATACATGAGCCTATCTAGAATATACAATGTGCACATTAGTTGTAGCTGAACTGTCTAACTTATGCTAGGGTTATGAGATGGGTAGGGTTATGCTACATTCTGAAACTTGATACGTGACATCTTGGAAGTGGAACTAGTATGAGTCCACTGTCCGCTTTCAACTAGTAAGTACTAATTCCAAAAATGTGCGCATGTCAAATACGAGGAGTAACAAATCCTACAGCGGCTCAGTTGACCCAAAGAACCACGGACACAGCTGACCGTATATATAAGTGTAGTAAACAGTGTGCGCCTCTTTTTCAGGCATCCCTGTCCTGATTGACGGTCACTTGTTCTTCCTCTCGTCACGGTGCTTTTACTGGAGGTTGACGATGAAGTTATTAAGATAAGCATCCTTGCATCTGATCTTTCTTCCCTTGGAGACTGAGTATGTTTCAGTCTAGCCTGCAATTCAGCCTGTCATTGATCACATTTTACTGCGTATACTGGCGATTCTGTGATTTTTGTTCATTTCATTACTCGGTTAAAAGGCGGTCCTGTATTGGTTATCTTTATCGACTTTAAAGGATGCATTAACAAGACAAGCCACAACAGCAACAAAAACAAATAGCCAATCCACCAATCCCGTCGAATTTCGCGCCGCTGTACGGCACTTTGCAGGCTTACTCATTCCTTTAGCGGCCTTATTTTCTTTGTCTGCCGTGCTGATTATGTCGCGTATCCGCGACTCCGAAACTGGTTACCTGGCTGCTTCGACGAACTCAGCACGCGCCAGTAATACAGGAACTACGTCATTATCTGCTGCGCAGAATCGGTCGTCTGGGCTATTGTCAACAGTCAACGCCTGGCTGCGACCTGGCAAGACGCCAGCCGGCCCGGAGTATGCGCCACTGTACGGACAGCCGACCGAGCTCGAGGACGAAGACCAAAATCACGCCCTGTGCGACGACGACGGCAATGACGACGGCGATGTACCGTTCTCGTGGCTGGAATACTCATTGTTTGCTGTGATCGGCATGGCCATGCTGTGGCCGTGGTAAGTCAAGCCCGTCTTTCTGAGTTTCAAGTTGCGTTTTCTAGCTATATCCGCGATACTAATAGATCACATTCTCTTATTCATTTAGGAACATGTTTCTCGCCTCAGCGCCATACTTTCAGGAGCGGTTTGCCTCCAGCCCGTGGATTCTGCAGAACTTTCAGTCAGCGATTCTGACTGTCTCGACAATGACAAACCTCGCTGCCATGTTCGTGCTCACTAACATCCAGGAGACCGCCTCGTATCCATTCCGCATGAAAATGGCCTTTGCCATCGATACCGTCGTCTTCTTCCTGCTCGGACTCTCGACCATTCTCTTTGTTAGCGCTAGCCCCGCATTATATCTTGTCTTTTTACTCAGCATGGTCGCCATAGCTGCCTTAGCTACTGGCCTTATCCAGAACGGCGCCTTTGCCTTCTCGGCTAGCTTTGGCCGTCCTGAGTATACACAAGGTCTGATGGCTGGCCAGGGCATCGCCGGTGTTTTGCCGCCCGTCGCACAGATGCTGATTTCACTAGCGGCTTCGGCGCGCCAGAAGTCGGACGGCGACGATGCTAATAAGATGGCCGAGATGACGTCAGCGCTATTTCCCTTCCTGACAGCCGTAATCGTGTGTGTCGCGGCTCTGGCGTCACTTCTACCGCTTGTGCGCCGCCACAATCGAATTGTCGAGAATCGCTTGGTCGAACGTATGGCCGACTCAGTTCATAGTATTGCCGAGGCAGAGCGTGCTTCGCGCAAGGTCGTCAGCATGTCAAGTCTGTTCTACAAACTGTTTTGGCCAGCCGCCAGCATCTTCATGTGCTTTGTTGTTGCCATGTTCTTCCCCGTCTTCACCGGCAAGATTGTATCCGTGCGCTCTTCCGAGACTGCCGCCGAGTCTAGCGATATCTTCAAGCCCAGCGCCTTCATACCGCTCGCCTTCTTCTTCTGGAACCTGGGCGACCTAGGCGGGCGCATCGCCACGATCATGCCATTTTCGCTACAGCATCGCCCGCGCGCGCTGTTTCTCTTCAGTGTGCTACGTATCGGGTTCTTGCCGCTCTATCTCCTGTGCAATATTGGCGGCCGTGGCGCCATTATCAGTAGCGACTTCTTTTACCTGTTCCTTGTGCAGCTTCCGTTTGGTATGACAAACGGCTGGTTAGCGTCAGCCTGTATGATGGCGTCGAACGACCATGTCGACGAGGGCGAGCGTGAGGCAGCAGGCGGCTTCATGGGCTTGTGTCTTGTGGCAGGCTTGTCAGCTGGAAGTCTGCTGAGCTTCTCGGTGAGCGGTATATAAGCGCGAATATTCGCGTGAGCCGTCAGATCTCTGTAACAGGTTGGGGGCCTAAAGATATATTTATACACGTCTTATTGGTAAGCCGCTATTAACTCCGAGTAGCCAACGACTCCATTTTCACGACATCTTTGCGCAGATCAGGAGGCCAACTACATCGGCCTGGCGATTTAGGTTATTCATTTTAGCTGTCTTGATCAGTCACTCGTCTTTCTGCGGTAATTTTTTTTTTCTATTTTCACTTTTCATTCTCATACGTACCCTCAAGTCACACATACACACCAGCGTTGTTGTGTGTTTCATACCAAGGACTTCCCTTCTGTGGTCGAAGTTCTATTACTCATTTCATACCTACGTCACGTAGGTGTCCATTTGTTTCTTTGTTCTCTGAATTTATTTTCTTTAGACTCCAATCAGATATGTTAACGCCTACTCTGTAGCGTAACGTCATCAACTGTAACGGCAAGTGTGGCTTGTAGCCACAATTAGTCACATATCACTTTCATTTCTCTTTCCTTTTTTGGCTCTTACATGCATATACATGCTACTTATTAGCTTAATATCTCTTGTTCATGCTACCTTTTTCCGAGGCTAACAAACGTCACGTCGTATCTTGCCGTGTCGTCTTAATGTTGCAATGCGTATGAAATATTTGCTTTATTTTCCCGTTCCAGCCGCAGTAGGCGACAGAACTTCTTGTTACTACTACTAGTGATAGATTCCTATTGATATCTCACACGGAAACTGACACTAGAACATATGACTCGAGGCAAGGCTTATGGACAGATGGCCCTGCATATGTAATGTTATATGCACAATCTTTTTTCTAAAAATAAAAGAAAAGGAATTCTGCTGTATGTGAGCATAGGCATAGGCGTTTTAGTTATTAATTTTTTTTTTGCTCAACTTTAACAGATAATGCAAGTATGTAAAGCGATGGAAATACACGAATAAAAAGACTGCATCTTACAACAGTCTGCATGTTTCTCTCTCTCCCCTACTGATCTCTTTTGAAACCTCCCTTCTGCCGCTCATAAGCCCTTGACCTCGACCGCCCTTTCCTTCTTCTTTTATTCTTTTGTTCTTCTAAGCCCTGGGCCCAGAAAAGCAAAACACTGGAAACTTGCCTTGTCTACCGGGAATATCAGCAGTTCTGGCGTTCTCATATTCATAAGGAACATGCAAGCATATGTAAACCACGGATCTATCTCGCTCTCTAATTTTCTCCTAGTATTTGAACAAGAAAATAACACTGAAGACGGGGAGGAGACAAAAAAAGGGAGCTTCCCTTCTTTTTTACACTTTTATATTGCCAAGTGCTGGCATTACTGAGACTGGCGACGTGCAGGTTCTAGGCTGTAGTCCATGTCTCAACACGCATGATCACACTGTATATACCATGTAATGTATGTACTTAACAGGCCAGCTAGTAATTTATGACCTAGAGTGTTAATTGGGCTCCAAGTTCATAGCAAGAATCTTGATGCCTGTTATTTACTTTTAAAAAAGATTACTCCTTATGCCGGCAGAGCTTGTAGTCAACTTATGTACTAGTAGGCCATATAAATACATACAGCTTCGAATGGGGTTTTAGCCTCGAGTTATTATACTTTATGCTTTCCTATCTCCTATTCGAGGAACTGCTAGCTCGGCCTTGCTATATTGTAGGACAATGCCTGAAGTTTCATTTTTTCTGTTGTCTCATTTGGTGTGGATACAATAAACATCAACTAACAACCCGCCTACCCATACATGCATATACATGTGTATGTAATATGCACGAACATACATATGTACATGTACGTGTTGTCCCATCCCGTAGCCAGTTTGGCGTGCTAGTGCTATGGAGAAGAGCAGCATGTCCCCAAAAGTACAGATATAACAAAACGAAGCATGCAACGAAAGAAGATAGGAATACAATGGCCACACCGGCTAAGCGAGGTGATCTGTCATGCTCGGGCGCTGCGTGATGTACATGTACATGCTATTTGCGTAAGTGGATATCGCCGTGTGGGGAGGAAGGAGGGCGAAGAGAACTTTTTTATTATCATTATAAGCTCTGTCTAGACCTTTAGTGCTTGCTGTATCGCTTTAGTTATATACTTTATTCATGAAAGTAGTAATGCAATTTTGATACAGGCCAGTTCAATAAGTTGATGATTACTGCGATACTTCAGTATATTAGCGTCCCTTTCTGTGCTGTAACAAAGCAATATCTTTCGCAAAGACAACTGGCCTTCCTTGATCATCTTGCTAGTGGTATAAACTTAAGATGAAATATATCCTTATGAAGAGAATGACTTAAAACAACTGGATGATAGTGAGTGAGTCGTGGCTTGTATAAAACAACTAAACACCTAGAGTGCTAAGAGTCCGCATATCATTCTTTTACCAGTTTAGCGTTTTGTCATACATAATAAACCTGGTCAGTTATCTCTTGGATAATTCTGAATGATAGTTATGATCGAGACTAGAAAGAAAAAAAAAAGAAGAAAAAAAATCTATTCCGTTATCATTAAGCGGTAAGAACAATACTACCACTAAGTCAACATAGCCGTCGAAACAGCAAGCACGTCTATTATATTCTCATGTGTTTCCTGCACCCTCCATTTTCTATTGCTTCCGGGTGAAAGTTTCCTACAATAAATTATTGTGATTGAGTTAGTGACGCAAGCCTGTAGGCCCTTTTGATAACTTCCGTATTATATTGTGTCCAAAACAAAATGGCGATCCCTTTCCCGGTACAGAAACAAATATCTAAGCATATTCCTTCTTTTCTTAGCGGTCCAGACGAAAGCTTCCACTTTAGAACTATAGTTACCGAGTTCGAGCCAGACTTATATTTATTTTGGGTGTTAAAGAATATTGCTTTTGTCATATGCCATATTAGGCTATTCTTCAATGATCAGCGTTGATTGGCGCTAAAATTCTTGACTACTAGTGATATTCGTGTTGATTTTCATATTTTAACTATTTAATGCATACATATTACATCAGCATGTTGCTAGAAACGGCACAGAAATTAGTTCATATTGAGACTATCGTCACCTTAGCACTGGCCTTCTTGGGGAGTTGATATGATCACAAGATGCGTTTGCTAAGAGTGATAATAAACATATAGTATGAACTGGCGATCAAATATATTTTCAATAATTACCTTGAGTTTGAAGTAATGATTGATGTTGTGCGGAGAAGCCCTTGTGTTAGAGGCTACTCAGACCAAAGTAAGAAGGCCTTATTTCCTCAACAATTATAATGGCAAGTTGTTGGAACTCCCTCTTCTCTCTCTCTTTATTTTTCTGCTGTAAGAAGAATTTGGCCTAATAGCAGTCTTGGTAAAGTTGAAACCTGATTGAGTAACGAGCTGTGGAATTGTTTTTCTTTTCTTACCTTATCCTTCTCTGTTCCTATTTGCCATTATAAGCCATATACGGTCAGGCAATCTGCCTTGGATATCTAGCAGATCACATACTATATATGTAGTATGCATGGCGTGTAAGTCTAATCGTATTGTTATCGTCTCTTTTTTGTCTTACTTCATGTTGGCATTTGCCTATCTGGCAAGTAAGTTACAGAGGCTGTAAAGTTGACTCGAATTTCTTGACCGCTAATTTCATGGCTGAGCAAGGCAAAGCCAGTAAAAAATATTTTTTTCTTTAAACATAAAATCGACAAGGGATAGTTAGATACTAGTGAAATACCTTGTCATGTTAAACATGATGTATTGCGGTTTTTTTTTTTACTCATGATTCTATTAGTTATTAACTATGACGTGTATTGCATGCCTTTTTCTTGCTATGCGTTAATTCATGCCTGGCCTCTTCTTTTTCTCTTATTACACAAACGAAGCAAACAAGTAGCTAACTAACTTTGAACATCACATGACTTTACCGCACTGAAACGTCCATAAGTGCCCTACCTTCCTTGACGGACTTGATCACATGACAATTTGGAAAAGCCAATTCCCTCTTTTTCTCAGTACAAACGAGAGACTTTGCCCTTTGACAAGAGTCTGTGCCATCCAAACAGAATCATGATAACTTTGATGTCTGGACGGAATATGTATTGGCTAATCACTGAACAACATCTTATGACATTCTCGAGATATGCAAGTGCTACTAGCAGCCTCTGAAGAAGAAGGCAGATATCGTTATTCCCTCTTTTTTGGGCCCAGTGTTTTTGACCTGGAGCCCTATGAGGTCATTGTTAAAAATAAAAATAAAAATAAAAACATGGGCACATCAGTTAACATTATCATTATCCTTATCATGCTCAAAATAGAAAAATTTGCCTCTAGAGCGGTGAAGCTTAAAAAAAAGCATTTGGCTGCTTAAAGGCTTCAAAAGAAAAAGGAAAACAAAGCCAAAAAAAAAAGGAAACCATGTTCGACTAATGATGAAGGTTGATATTACAGTTTGATGTCACACAGAATTGCCGATAAGGAGAATTTCTATATTGGGTTTATTTTATTTTATTTTATCTTCTGTTTCATGTCTTGGCTACCTGAAGCCATCCCGGTGTGATTTTGGCTTTCAATATTCATTTTTGGAAACCCAGAGGAAAATGAAACGACGGCAAAGCTCAAGCCTTAGGCTGGCTTTTATATATGAATAAGTCTTTTTTTCTTTTCTTTCTTTTCTTTCTTTTCTCTCTTTTTTACCCTTCGATCACTATTAAAAGAAGAAAAGGGAGAAAGGAATCAGAGCCTGATGAGTTAGGAGATAAGAAGTACTAGTAAAAAAGAGAGAAAGCTGAAATAGCCTCAAGAGTTAGATAAAAAAAAGTTGAGAAGCAAAAATGAAAGAAACTGTACCTGCGGTTTTTTCACTTCTGCTTTCTTTTCCCCCTCTTCTTAGTGCACAGGCGTTTATTCTGTATTTTTTTTCGTTCATTTTTAAACCAATAAAGATAAACAGCAAGACAAGATGGTTGAAAGGGGAAATGCATAGAAAAAGAAAAAAAAACTCACCTATTCTGAGAAGAACAAATCACATACGTCGGATTTTTTTTTCTTTTCTTTTCTCTTTTTCCTGTACCGAGAACGGATGGGCCGGATAGATATCCGCGGTGTGAATTGGCAATAGCTTTTTGCCTATATCTTTTCTCTCACATATGAGGTGCTAGAGCCCCAGGGAACGGGTATAGCCTAGCGAGGCAGGCCGGTGAAATCTCGTTGGCCGAAAGAGATGGAGACGCTTATCTAGATCAATGAACAAGATCTAACGTTCCTAACAGGTGGTAGGCTGTGCTAGTATGTTGTATTGTCAATATTCGTTGTGAACCAAGATTTGTTTTCCTTTTGAGCTCTAGTATGTTTCAATTTTTTCTTAGTCCAATAAGAACAAAACAGAAGAGTAGGCAGATTAAGTCGGGGGATCTGTCACAAGATGTCTGTGTTTATGTCCAACCAATAATGTTTTATTGAATTTAAATTGATTTTTCATTCTACGCCCAAGAGATAATACATGGACAGCCATCTGACTTGACTAGTATTCGATCAGCATATCCCATCAGATCTCCAATTTCCACAGGGAGTAAGCAGAAGGGAAGGCAAAAAAAACAAGAGATAGAAAAGGCCATTATGAGTATTACACATGGAGAACATGGAAACGAGAACGTGTTACATGAAATTCTCGTCATCCCCCCCATTGGTACACGTCCCATGTTCATCTCTTGTAGGGCAAAGGAAAATGATAGTAGGGGGGGGGGGGGGGGGAGGAGATCAAAAGGCATCTCTGGACAGCGATTGGTTGTAAATTCCCAGCCCAAGGAACTCCTGTTTCCTCCCTTCTCGCATAGGTTCCTTCGTGTTATTCTTGTTGCTTGGACATTTACCAAGAGTTTAGAGAGAGACAAGGCCAACAGTATGAGATATTGGAGGGGTTTGAAGAAAAGAAGGGAAAACAAGAAGAACTGGGGAGGAGAAGGAGGAGGAGGAG
>LXGT01000390.1:0-26471 GCA_001640655.1 Endoconidiophora laricicola | reverse complement strand
ACATCTCTCAAATGTACTTAGTCTTCTTAGATCTCAGACTGCCTAACGAGGTGCAGTAGTAGTATAAATCATACATCTTAAACTGCCTAATGAGTAATACAATATAATTATCTACTTGTCAACATGCAAAGGCAAGATATTTGTGGATAGGGGGAGGTGTTCTCACACGGGAGAACGGCAGAGCGGCGTGGAAGCTGTTGAAATCTCCGAGAATCTGGTCTGGTCGTCGGATACTGCTAATGCTGCTTCTTGAGTGAGCAATAATCACGCTATTGTCGCTGTGACTGAAATGGCATTTTCAAGTCCAAAAGGTGCTGCTATGCCGAAGGTTGTAGGTGAAGAGATGATCTTCATTACTTGTGTGTAATTATACCTTTATTATATATCATTAATTTCATCCTATCTAGCTCTCGCTTCACTAAATATCTGCTAATATCTCATTGACAACGTTTAGTAGCATCCGCATGTCGTAGAAGCCCGCCACATTCTTGTAGACCTTCAAACGACCTTTGATATCCTCCTCCTTGAGCATATTCTTCCACTCTCCACTACACGTGCAGTGGTCCATGAACTCGCCTAGCTTGATTGCGCCACACAGTTGACATTTCTGGTCCTGTGTAGCCCATGATATTACGTACGCCTCAACCGCCGATATGAGTCGTTCCTCAACCCGCATGCGCGAGAATTCGAACCCGCATCCAGTACAGCGCCATGTGTTGTCTGCTGCACCCTGCGCTATATCTTCTGGCAATAAATCATCATCTCTGCAAAAGTCAAATTCACGTGGCATCGCACAATTCTCACAGCTCACATCGCGTAGCGTTAGGCTCTCAGACGGGTTGTGGAAAGCGCCGGCGGCACTGAAATCACTGATGTCGAACATTTGCAGTAGCTCTTTTCGCAGTAGACGGGCCTCCATGTTGATGTTCTTATCTAGTGAGAGAACCTGCATTATGGCCTTCACTAATTCGAGAATGGCCTTGTGACTGCTGAGACCCGATATATGAGAGCCGGGCAACGTCGGGAAGGCATAATCAGATGCTAGCTCTGGGTGCATCATTTCACGTTTTTGGCGTATGATTAAACCGGCAATTTCCTTTTTGAGGGGCCGTTCAAAGACGGCGCCCGAAATGATGTCGGTAAGATCATTAGTCTCTGCTTCAGCGGTCAGGTTGCGTATCGGGATTTGTGTCATGCGTGGTGTACCCGAAACAACAGCGTTGGGACGCTTTAGATTGTGCATGATGCGGATAAACTCGACGACCCAGTCAGCAAAAACACTCTGCACCCGTGGTGGCAAGAATGTTTGCATCTGCCAATGCATGACAGTGTTGAGTTCCTGCGTACCTTGCTGCTCGACAATTTCGTCACAGCCAACGCCGCCATAGTTATACTCGTCATACCACACGAGGTAATCCCAGTACTCTTTGATATCGAGATCAATGAAGTGAAATAGCGGCTGCGTCTTGATAGATTTGGTGATATATTGACCAAAGGCGTATGCCGTTTCTACATCCTGCTTGGTGGTTTGCAAGATCAGACGGCTAGAGTTGGCAAAGATAACTTGGCATCCTACTCGGCGGAAATCGCCAATAAGCTGCTGGAATGCCTTGCGGCAGATTAGCTGCACATAGCGGTGCAGAGTATGATCATATAGATAAGAGTCTGGATCTTCGACCCAGCGTAGCAAATGGTTCACCATAAGATCAGCCATCGGACTACCTTTGCACGCTTCAGACCACCAACTCTTGACCATCTCACGCAACACTTTGATACCAGCACCAGTGAACGAATTGTCTGAGTACAAAATGCTAGTACTATCGTTGTCGGCTGATGGATCGGCATTGAACATCTCGCCGTCGGAACCTTCTAGTGCATTGATAAGTGAAGATGTGAGAATAGTGTTGATTGCTAGGTTGCGGACCTCCATCTCGATACACACCGTTAGGTAGGTGCCTGGATTGTTCACTTGCAGTGTCGGGATGATGTCAAGTGGACCGGCAATGTTATCTTTCTCATATCCGCCATGATCTGGTCGAGCATCTCCTGACCACCAGAGAGCCACCTTATTAGCCTGTAGCCGACGCGCATAAGCAATATCAATTAGGAAACGTGGGTCTTCCTTTTCGAGGTTGCATAGGGGAATATCAGCATAGCGTGCTAGAGCCATGAAGTGCGTAATTTCGCCAGAAAGGCGCAAGTAGTGGCGCACTAAACGGCGCACAACAACCGACTGCCAGCCCAGAGGAGGCAAGGATCCATCGTAAACATCGTACTTCATCGGCAAAGTTGGGAAGTCAACGAGCACAGGAATGTTATGGATGAGGGCATCGCGTTGGGATGACTGGATGACTAGAATCTGAGCGCGAAGTTCCTCCTTGTGCATTTTCTTGACAACATCGCCAATCTCTAAGTGCGCCTTGCGCTCGGTTGATACTTGCGTCATCTTGAACGTCAACTTCGTTTGGTACTGGAAGAAATCTTGCATGGAACCATTCGAGTTAGCGACCTCTGCTACGTGGTCACGCAGTCTCTCTTCATAGATACGAGATACGTTGGGGATATCCTGCATAGAATCGCGAGACCGCTGCAGAATAACAATATGAGCTTGCTCTGCACGTGACGAGAAGATTCCATAGATCTGCTTATCACCTGCAGTGATGTGTGAGATGTATATGAAGGCTAGCGGCACTGAATCAAGGTACGTCCGCTTTTTTTCAGGTTGTTTGAGGCCAGACAAATCGAAGCCGCGCTCGAGGCCTTTACCCAAAACGGCCTCCTGCGACTGATCAATTGTGCAGGCATTGCCGAGCTTGAGGAGAGCACGCATGTTGAGTGGAAGCTTTTGTTCGTAAACACCTTCGACTGTGCGGTCGCTGAGAAGCGGGAACCACTTCTGCATCTCGGTCATGTAGGTTTCCTCTGGCATAGTGAGCTGCATGAGGTTGATGGGTAGATGGCCACTAGGTAGAGTAGCATTAACAGGCGCCACGGTACACCCCTTGAGCTTGATATTGGGCGTGTTCTTTGTCTTGAAGTTGACATAAAGCTGCCGCTGAACCTTGATCTTGATCTGATGGATTTTGGCATCGATTAGAGCATATGCCATGACGACTCCAGGGTTGTCAGTAGCCTTAAGATGTAGAATCTGCCATGTGTTTGTGAATGTCGAGTGAGCTTGCTTCATCATTGTTTGTTGAATGCCATTGCCGGCATTCATACGACGTTCACCAAACAATTGGCGTCGACGAGCACGCGCTTCCTTTTGAAGCTTCCACTTCCGCTTTTGGTACGCCAAGAATTCAACATAATCTTCTGATGGGTCGGGGACTCTGTTAGGCAAGTCTTCAACAACCGGTGTCTCATCTCGCTCAGGGGCTTTACGCTTGGCCACGGGCGAGGCGGGAACCTGAGAAGAAGCAATGGCAGCCCCTATAGTTTTAGACTTGGCTAACTGGTTACCATAGTCTTCTACATCCTCGAGGCGGCGAATATTCGCAGAGACATCTTCTAGCTGACCGCTGCGAACGGTGAACATGTCCGAGAGCTTCTTCTGCTTCATTTTGTCGTCCTTTTGATTAATACGACGTTGCAACCAATCGGGATGAGGCACACGAGGAACCGGGTTTCGGACCTTTTGTAGGGCAGCGGGTATTGTTATTAGTTTCTGGATCACGGACCCTAGACGTTCCAAGTAATAGTTCCAGTCCAGGAGAGCACGAGGGTCAACACTGGATGGATCTTCCTTGAGCCATTTACGTAGATACACACGCTTGGTTTCTTCAGGCGCCGAGAAGATAGCTACGGGAACGGCTCTCTCCGTCACTGGGGCATTACGGGGGAGGAAAGAGATGATGAATTTGCAGTTCAGGCCCTTGTCTTTAACCATACCCTCACCTAGGAAATCAGCTAAGCGTTTGGCAGTTGTAATAGACGTTGACTTTTGGCTGCCGTACTCTTCAAGCGTCTTGCTCATACTACGGTTTTCGGAGATAAGATCCATGAGCTCCTCATCAGACAGAGTCGATCCTTTGTTGTGCAACACATCAAGCCAGCGGTTGGCGACTTTTGCAACTGATGTGTAGCACTCTGTCAAAGTGGTGCCTTCGAGGAAGAACTTGAAGATCTGCTGCTGGAAGATCTTGATGAGTTTCAGCTCACCACGGCGCTTCACCTCAAAACCCTTCAACTCAGCAAGAGAGCCATCGTCATTGAACACAGCATAACGCTTCTTCAAGTTTTTGTCCTCTTCCTTGGATGTAGGCAGCACCATAGCTTTATACGGTCCATCGACTTCGAAGAAAATGGAATTGTCACTATGCGTCTCGTACTTAAAGGTTTCTGGGTCAACGAGGGTCTGGTACTGATGATTGGTGAACTTGGCATGGACCAGGTGATTCAACATGACACAGGGGTATGAGATTGCCACCTTCTTGCCATTCTTCATTTTAAACGTGAAGTTCTCTGGGAATGTAGCCGGAAGCATACACCAAATACCATCGGTGTCCAACTCTAGTGGACGACCTAACTGATCGACCAAGTCCTTTGCTAGTTGAATAATAGTAGCACCTGTCAAGCAAGTCACACCAGCCATTTCCATGGAGTACCAGCGCGAGCCCTTTCTCATAACGTAGCCATAAAAGGAGTTTAAAATAACCTTGTGAGCTAGTTGCAGAGAGTCAAAAAGAATAATCATCTTCTTAGCTGCATCAACCTCGGCGGCCGACGCACCAGAAGACTTAAGTGAATCCGTCTTGCCCTTCCATACCTTTGCCTTTCCCTTGTAATCGTAACGGCGATCACGGAAATCTCGCACAGTGTTGATGTAGAAGGGATTCTCGCGCTGGCAGATGATGGCCTCACGGACGATAGTCTTGGAATCGTGAATCTTGTGATAAATTTTCTGCGAATAGAGCTGTAGGCGTTTGCGGATGAGGCCAGCTTGTTCGTCAAGGGGAAGTTCGTGGAACGCACGCATTGGCGCTCCGGGCCATCGAGGTGGGAACTTCTCACCCTCCAAGGTACTCCGGATCATGTTGTATTCATCGCGTTTCGCAGGTATGTATTCACCTCTCCAGGCCCAAGGCAGTCGCCTATCGCATGTCTTTCCTGGACGATTGAAGTCACAGGCAGCGCAATCAGACTCTGCAATCATGGAGTCAGGCTGAAGACGATTGGTTGTCATGATGTTGGGATACATGGAGGCGACATCCAGATGGTAAATCAATGGCCTTTCGCTGCGGTTAGGTGTTTCTATGAGCTGGCGTAGTTGAGTCGTGATTCGTTCTTTGATCTCATCGTAATTTTCAACATCTTCGAGTTTCTTCTTTTCCTCGACAGTGATACTGAACTTGAGGGCGGCATCTAAGTCACGGATGAGTTCCTCGACAGCATTTGGTTGCACAGCGAAGTTCACCGGGATATCAGCGCGGAATACGCCAGCTTCAATACTTTCGACGTGACCACCAACATATGTTTCTGATTCAAGAAGATGACCATCCCAGAAAGACTCTCGTGCTGATACGTGTTTGTTGGGCAAAATGATTTCTTTTTGATACGCCTGTACCATCAGAAGCATCTCGCAAAGTGTACCCGTACCCTTTCTTAACGTATCGTCACCGGCTAATGGCAGGATAGTACATAGTGAAAAGATGAAGGGATGGACATACTTCATATACAGATAATACGTAGCCACGGCATCGGACACGGAATATTCGGCTAAAGTCTGTGGTCTTTCGCTAGCATATGGCGTCATCAGCTCGGGATCTAGCTCATCAGGGTCGTAACCAAGCTTGGCTACAGTAACTGCCTTGAGACCACGAGAGCCCTGCGGTAGATAAGAATCACGATTGACCCAGTGGAAACAATCCATGTGGACACTGTAGTCGCACTTGTACTGATCTTCACTGTCTCGTTTCCAGCCAATTTCCTGATACATATCAATGCCGTTAAAAGCGGCTCTGGCCTCGACATATGGCCAATCGAAGAAGTCTCCGTTGTAAGTGGCAATGACAGTCGGTCTGGAGATCTTGATGTGTTCGAAGAAACGCTCAATTAGAGTCTTCTCGTTAGGTTCGTTAAAGATTATGAAGGCTCCTGGATACTCGGGCTTGGGCGTGTAGTCGAAGTCGGCGATGTCTTCTGACACAATTTCTCGATTTGTGATTAGGAAGCCCTGGCCGTCGATCATGTATGATATCATCATGATCTGGTCGACAGACGAATCGGGAAATTTCAACGGCGACTTGCAAGTCTCAATATCATAGGCAAGAACAACAGGATCAGCCATAGCTAGGCGGTCCTCGTTGACTCTGATGGTCGTAGTGCCGGCATTGAAGTCGATATAGTACCACTTAGCAACACGAATGTCTAGATTTTACTGTTAGATTATGCTGCCTTGAAGCTTCGGCTATAGAAATAATTGGAATTACGCACCAAGGTCGATCATGACTCTGACATGATATGGGACATCGTACTCGCGAATGTCTACAATGAAGTCGCTTGCATCAGCGACGCTGGTGTTTTCTCGTAAATCGTTGTCTCGTGAATCGTCGTAAAGATCAAAGTCTCCCGTTGCTCTGTACATGTAACATGCCATTGTCAGCCACCCGTCTTGGTAAAGGATGATATGAGTCTATGTTCAGGTGAAACTCACCTTACAACTTCTGCATATGTATCCATCGCATTCATGCTTTTTCTATTTCGTTCGGCAATCGGCATGATTTCTCGCCTTGCCGTCATTAAATCTGGAACATTAAGGAAGTTGAGCTTGAGGAACGTTCTTCTATAGCCTAGTAGATGGTTTGGCATGCTTAAGTCTTCCTTGTCAACCTTCTTGACGCTCTTGACGACGCCACCACCATCAATACGCTTTACCCATTCTTCAACTTCACTTTCGTGACCCTTGCGGACAGCAATGAGAAAATATGGCTCATACTCTACCGTAGATTTGAACGTTGTTTCGTTGCCATCTTCAATAAAGAAGCAATCAACTGCAGCGCGGCCGTTCATGTTACGGTCGTCAGGTAAGGAGGTGGATTTGAGGTTGACTAACCAGCCTTCTTTTGTCTTACCACTGTCGATGCGCTCAAACCCCATTTTCTCATCGATGCTATGGGCCATCTGTGTCCGCTCCCATTTCTCGTCAGAGGCCGTAGCTTCGTTCCGGCCCGAGGCGGCGAATTTGCGTGTTGAGCGGCCGCCATGGTATGCAGTCTTATCACCACGGCGGAAGCCTTTTGACGGCTTCCGTAAAGAGGTGTTCGGCATGGCAAGGTGTGTATTGGTTAGGCGTATTAGGTACAGTGTCGCGTATTAGGAGGTCTACAGTTGGAGTGACTAAGGAAAAAGCATTAAAGGTGGGCGAATCTAGAGAATGGCAAATCAGGATATAAGCTACTAAGAATCGTGAAAAGATGTATATAGAGGCGTTTGTAATGAACGACAAGAGTGAACAACAAAGGGTGCTGCTTTGTTGGTGGTGTAATCGCAATGGTGTTGATATGTACGAGCCGGGTTGCAATTGATTCCAGAACACTAACATACAGCAGAGAAAAGTAACAATGCTCAGTAATGTTATTCAATTGTAATGTCACCATTCGTTAGGCTACCAAACAAAGTCTTAGCCAAACCCGTACATTCTTTGTGCTGTCTGGGGTTCCGCTACCAAATCGGCAAGGATATTGCTCGTGTAAAAAAGGGACGCGTTGAGTTAACGCGTTAAGTGCTACACGTTACAAGTTGCCAATAATGGAATGGACTCTGGCAACCAGAAAAAAAAGAGGGATCCCAAACAAGAACAGCACCGGCCATTTTTATCGGTCACGTGATGAATTGAGAGCGGGTCATGGGATTCAGATATCGGAGCTTGGAGCGGCGCTGCGGACGGCGAAAGAGCGGAACTGAATCCCGTTTGTGAACAATTGCATATTTTCAAAGAACTTCTAGTAGTAGTTATAGTCGTGTACTGCTAGTATCTTTAAATGGCGGATAATAAGCCCCCCACGAACCCCGCCAAGGACACCTCCAAGGATGGCCAGATCTACTTGTGGCAGAAGCCTGAGGGTGAGTTAATGAAAATTAACCAAAACGTAAACTGAATCTCTAACAATGTAAAGATCCTAGTGTTCCAAAGGAAGAGAAGATTGATGTAACTTTGAGCAATGCTGTGAAGACCATCAAGACCGATGATTTCAAAGATATCACCAATATCCCATGTGCCAAACGTAGTTTGGAACAGGGCATCATTGCCGCCTCTGTTGGTGGCGCTGGACGCTTTGTATGGAAAGGCAAGTTGCATGATACCATTAACTATGAATTTTACATGATGCTAACATTGATCAAGGCAATTTCAAATCCGCTGCCAACTGGGCTGTAACCATTGGCCTGCTTGCGTCTGCTGGAGCATTTGAGTACTGCACCATGAGTCGCAAGATGGAAAGAATTGCTATGAAGAAGATGATCGAAGTACACAACGATAAATTAGGGACGGAGAACGTTACTATGGGCCCTGCTCATCAACCTATTGTCAAGCCTCCAACACCGTCAGGCACATCCATTCTCGAGGGAGCTACAAGAGAAGAACGTGAGGCCGCCATGATAAAAGCCCGGCAAGCAGAACAGGCCACTCTCCGCGGCCGGTCATGGTGGAAGTTTTGGTAGAAACGAGCATGATAATTAACAATCACTACTCATGCAGCTATTGTAGTAGCATATCTTTGCATAATAAAGCCTACTAGGCGTTTAATTTGTATAACACCATGTATCATAGCACGTTCAAGCATAAAAACAGCACCAATCGTAGTACTACTACTATGAAGACAAATACATAGCACTCTATATGTGAAAAAAGAAGCATATTTGTAGCACTTAAAGGATACTATCCCCATACCAAACTCCAATATAAGATGACATGAGATAGCCAATCATAAACATATCATACCCTAGCTTACCAACCAAGACCCGCGTTGCGAGGTCCCCTATACATCTAATCGTAGCAATGAGATATAGTAATATATATATATATACGCACATCCTGATACCTATCCATTAACCTTATTAGAGATATGGACAGTAAACAAGCCACAAAACTAACAAATTCAAATTCAGGCTAAGCTGTGAGATCCATAAACCGCACTCTTCGAGCTACCTTTCCATCAGGACTTGGGCTTGGTTGACGTCTCTTGTTACGACGATTCGCTCGCGCATCAGCGTCCAGTTGCTTCCTGTAAGCCTCGAGTTGTGCGCGACGCTTGCGATTGCGCACTTTGGCCAGCTCTGGTGTAGGCTCAAAGGCAACACCATCCATGCCGACACCATCATCATCTTTATCGTCGGGGTCATATACAGTGATCTCCTCCTCTTTCCACGTTAAGGCCGCGCGTATCGGCTCAAATGCGCGTGGCGGCTCACTAGGATCCTGAGCAGACTCTACTGCTGTTGGCTCAGATGCCTCCAGAACTGAAGGCGGGGGTGTTGGCACTTTCTTAGCCGATGCCACTTTACGCGTAAATGATGTAGACTCATCAAAAGAAGTGGTTGTTGTCTGATTCCGGTACCGCCCTCGGCCACGGGGGGCTTCTTCATTAGTGAGTGTAGATTCAAGTGTAGCTTTTGATGCGTGTGTTCTAGTCGAGCGGCGCGAGCCACGCGGCAGATCCATAACTTGATTGTCAGTCGAGGTATCTATGGATATAGTAGATGTATCTGCAGACTCGATGTCTGTTTTACGCGACCGTTTGCGCTGAGGCTTCTCTTCATCGATATCCATCGCATTAGTGGCAGCGATTGTTACTGGTATTTGCGCTAGTTTGGCCATGGAATCAAAAGCAGCTGGCTCCGTTTTTCTTTGATGTAAGACAGTATGTAGTATATCGTTGCCTATTTTCGAGTCTGCAAGAATGGCCGTTTGGGCAGCAGTAGCTGCGTTTATGCCGTCGACCCCACCCTTACGTGAGATAGCTAGGCCGTAAAATTGATGTGCAACTTGGGTACGCGGGCTAATGGTGCCGTCGTTGATATCACTGTAGATGGCCCCGTTGGTGGTGTTATGGCAGTCGGAAGGGAGCACAAAAGAATAACCAGGGAGGTTAGAGAGTCCAATAGGCGGCAGCTGTACCTGGTCGGCAAAGTCTATGCGTTTTCGCTTGGGTGTAGGCTGTTTGCCGTGAAGAGACTGCTGTGCCTGTTGTGATATCTGTGGTATATGCGGCAGCTGAGGAGAGACCGTAGCATGAGTGTCAGTCATATCTGGCAAAAAGATTTGCTCTTTTGCAGGTTGTTCTAGTTGGGTGTTGAGTGAGTGGATGCCTTAATAGGTCTTGCTTGGGTGCAGCACTTAGTGTGCGTTTGTTTGGTGCTGGTTGCTAGGATACAGAATATGGCCATTTAAGGTGAGAAAATGCTATCAAGTGCCTAGGGCAATCGATTTGATCGGTCGAGCAGTTAGTATTGGAATATGGGGAAGAATACTGGTGGTGGTCACACCGAAGATGTTGGAGTTGAAAAGGGTAAGATGACGGATCATGATACAGAGAAGGAATGTGACAACATGAAAGGAAGCGGCGAAGCTGTGTTGCCCGACTTTAACAGTGGCCTTCTCAGCCTAGTCGAAGGTCATTCCTTCTGTGAGTCCTTCGCTCCATGTCTTATTATCTTAATATCAGGCTCTTTTAGGCTGAAATAACGATTGAATTACTATCAAAAAAGTATATCTAGAGAGCTCCCAGATATACGTACCAGTTTTTGCTGGATGTAACAAATATAGTATCATATGATTAACTTCAGTTTTAAGCCAACGATGACGTCTTCTGCAGCCAGTACTACTGATTGACTATGGGCAGAGTAGGCCAAGATCAGCTGGTCTACTCCATGGACCGAATTATGATGCAATAGGCTTGTACATAAATCAGTGAGTTGGGTTTTATTGACCTATCAAAGTTAGCAGCAGTGACATGTTAAGCCATATCTGATATTAGCATGCATCCCTGCATTGCATATGCAAATGTTTTCTTGAAACCAAACTACTACTACAGGGAACATAAATTAGAGACACTTTGAGCCTAAACACAGCATGTAAAAAATAAGGGTATATATTAGGGTTACATGGCCATCTTGTTGGCTTGATTTGTTAATTGATTGTGATTCGTATGGGAGAGCAAATAATGATTCTTCAAGTACAATTAACATAGTTAGTCTTGTGATAGGGCATTTAGTCTATATTTACTCAAACTTCAAATCTGATGCTTTGGTTAGCAGTTTTGGCTAAGCTAATAGGCATATTTTTGATTTAACCAAGGATCTACCGACACTCAAGAGTTTTGACATAGCTTGAGTTGAGCCATGGAATTTACGACATATCTCAAGTGAAGAATATCACGAAAGGAATCTCTTCCCTTAGTCGCATAGAAGCTATGCTTAGAAGTAGTCTTGGCCAAGTACGTATAATTGCATTATAACTGCTTTTGATAGAAAATAATCGATTGTGGTGCAGCTCTTTAACAATTATATAGCACCACCGCGGGGCAATTGTGAACCTCCAGCGCCTGCGTGCGCTTCAGGCCCAGGCCTTATCCAAAGCACTACAATCCACGACATCGTTACGACAGCTTTCATCTTCTAGCAAAGGTGACGACTCTTTACAGTCAGACGGGACGAAGAACCCTGAGTCAAGCGCACCAGTCACGCCATCCGCGCAAACCCGAATAGCAAAATCGCCATGGGACCCTTTGAGCATACCCGGGTCACGACCAGTCTCCCCGAAAGCCTCGTTCATACCCATTTCAAAAAACAAGCCGACACCCGCACCCAAGTCTTCCTTTTTTATTCGGTCGTCAGATGAGGAGTTCCTTCTGCCACATGAGATCCAAGCCCGCAAACGTGAGCAAGCTCGACAGGCAGAACTTGCAGCAAAGGCAGAACAAGAAGCCGCTGCTAAAGCTAGGGCAGAGGCACAGGCCTTGATCGATGCTGCCACTAAGACGGAGGCGATTCGTCAGGCCGAAATGGCCGCAGCACGAGAGGCTGCAGCAAAAGAAGCAGCGACAAGAAAAGCCGAAGAAACAGCTAGAAAGGCCGAGGCTGAGGCCGCAGCAATCCAAGCCCGGGCCATTGCTAGAGCCGATGCTGCTGCCAAAATCGCGGCTCAGTTCTCGTCGCCGTCCCAACGGACGTTTGGCGCTGCGCAATACACAAGTACTTCCAAATTTTCTAAACCATTTTTCTCTGTGCGTCGCCAAAGTGACGACGAGTTCTTGCTACCCCACGAGGTCGCTGCCCGTGAAAGACTCAAGAAGATTACAGAACCAGAACCTGAGCCGGCTGATGTCCCAGAGCCGCCTAAAAAGGCTGAAGCACCAATAGCCAAGATTCCTAAACCAGATATACCATTAGCAAGCACGCCAATATCTACTCCAGGGCCACCAACAATCACTCTGATCCCAAGATCTCTGGCCCCACAGACTTCAATACAGAAACCTTCTATTCTACAGACCCCTGAGCGTGAGCCTACTGCTGCATCGCCCCGGAATGCATCATCTGGCCAAGCTCTCCCCTCAAAGTCGTCAATTATAATCCGCAGAACTATGTTAACGAAAGACGACCTTTTGCCCCATGAGATTGCTGCCAGAGAACGAATGCAAAGAGCTTCTTCTGAACCCAAACCAGAGCTCAGGGCTGCTTCTTCTATAACACCTATATCTCTCACACTACCGACTACGAAACCATCGACACAGGCTTTCATCCCTAAACCTGTTTTTATGAAGCCTGCCTTCAATATTCGAAAAGCATCTAGTGACGATGACTTCCTTCTTCCACATGAAAAGTCTGCACGAGAGAGAGCTGCTGCTATCGCCAAGGCAGATACAAGAACCGAAAGCCCCCTAGACGATAAAAGCAGAATGAACAAGTTTAGTGACCTGCTGAATAACTTAAACACTCAGCGCCGACAGAATGATGACTCTAGAAACCAAGAACGACCGCAAGCTGGAAAGGAAGGTGGTGTTTGGGGTTCACTTATACGGAAACAGGGTTTCGGCCCACGGCAGAACAATGACCAACGTGACGCTAATGGTAATAGGAACAAGAACGACGAGTTCTCCTATCAGCGAAACCCACGAAATCAATACTCCGGAGACCAACCTCGGCCTCGGCCTGACATGGAGGAAGAGACAAAGGTTAGTGGCCCAGAAGCTCTTGGCATTGATATCGAAACTCCGCCAGTTGCTGTCGTGTCGGAGGCCATTGTGGAGGTACCCACTAAGAAGCACCGCAAGCATAAAGATGAAATTGAAGAGGCAGAAGTTGATTCCAAAACTTCCCGGAATCAAAAGAAGGATAAGAAGAAAAAGGGTAAAAACATTGAATTTGATAGAGATGGCCGCCCATTACGCTCTCGCTACGAGGAAGATCCAGACGCGGCTGCCTGGAATGCCGAAGATGAGTGGGCATTTGAAGAGAAGCGTCGTCAAAAGGCAGCCCGCAAATCTGAAAAGGAGGCCGCTAAACAGGCTGCTGCTGAGGCCGCCGAAGCCGAAGCCAACAGAGTCAAGACTATCTTCTTGCCCGAGTTCATAAGCGTATCTTCTTTAGCACAACCCCTTCGTGTCAAGATCGACGAATTCTTGGATATCTTAGAAGAATATGGGTTTGAGGACATGACAGAGGATACCATCATGACTGGTGAAACTGCAGCCCTCATTGCTCAAGAATTTGGCCTTGAAGCCGTTGTTGATGATGGCAAAGCTCGTGATGTTCGTCAACGGCCACCTCCCCTTGACCCGACAGTACTACCCCCTAGACCACCCGTTGTCACCATTATGGGCCATGTTGATCACGGAAAAACCACTCTATTAGACTGGCTTCGCAAATCTTCTATCGCTGCCCAAGAACATGGCGGCATCACACAACATATCGGTGCCTTTGTTGTACAAATGACTACTGGCAAGCAAATAACTTTCTTAGATACACCCGGTCACGCTGCGTTCTTGTCCATGCGTCAGCGTGGAGCCAACGCCACTGATATTGTTGTTCTAGTTGTTGCAGCTGATGATAGTGTTATGCCTCAAACCCTTGAGGCTTTGAAGCATGCACGTGAAGCCCAAGTTCCTATCATCGTTGCCATAACCAAGTGTGACAAGCCTGAAGCTCGTATCGATATGGTCAAGAACGATCTCGGCCGCCATGGCCTAGAGATTGAAGACTTCGGCGGCGATGTCCAGGTTGTTCAAGTCAGTGGAAAGACTGGTCAGGGTATGGACGATTTGGAGGAGAATATCGTTACGCTTGCCGAAATTCTCGATATGCGCGCAGAAACAGATGGTATGGTTGAGGGATGGGTCCTTGAAGCCAATGTCAAGTCAATTGGTAAGGCTGCAACAGTACTAGTCAAGCGTGGCACGCTTCGTATTGGTGATTGCATTGTTGCTGGCTGTACATGGGCCCGCGTTCGTGCTTTACGTGACGAGGCTGGCCAGGATATCGAAGAAGCGCCTCCAGGTACTCCTGTTGAAGTGCTGGGTTGGAAGGTTCTTCCCCAGTCTGGCGACCAAATAGTACAGGCAGTTGACGAATCTACAGCCCGCAATGCTGTAGACTATCGTATAGAGATGAGGGAGCGTGAGGAGGGCCAGAGTCAACAGGCAGAAATTGAGGCCAGGAGAAGAGAAACCGCTGCGGCCGAAGCAGCCAAAAAGGAGGCAGAGGAGAATGGCGAGGAGGTAGAGGCCGTAGAGGAAGCTAAGGGGCCACAGCTCGTTAACTTCGTTGTTCGCGGTGATGTTGTTGGCTCGGTAGAAGCTGTTAGTGCCACTATCCTCGAGATTGGCAACCACGAAGTCCAATCACGTATCCTACGACAAGCTGCCGGAAATGTATCGGAATCGGATGTCGAGTACGCAGCTGCATCAGGAAGTGTGATTGTTTCATTCAACAACCCCTCCCTCGGTCATATTAAGCGTCTTGCTTCCGATTTAGGTGTTCGTATCGTCGAACACAGCGTGATTTATACTGTGCACGATGATGTCAAGAGCATTCTATCCGAGAAGTTAGACGATAAGATCACATATCATGTAACGGGTGAGGCGGAGGTGTCCCAAATCTTTTCTATCAATATCAAGCGCCGCATATTCAAGAATATTGCTGGTTGCAAGGTTCGTACTGGTGTGATAAAGAAGAACTCCATTGTCCGTATCTTCCGCAAGGGCGAGCAGATCTACCAGGGTAAGTCAATCACACAAATGCCATCATTACAAAGTCTCATTACCTGTCCGTATATATATACTAAAACATTGCTTCTTAACAGGATCTATGGAGGCGCTGAAGCAGGTCAAGAGGGACGTGATGGAGATGAGAGTTGGTACCGAATGCGGTATCAGCTTTGTAGACTTTGAAGAATTCCAGCAAGGAGATATCATCCAGACTTGTGATGAGGTTCGCACCACGCGGACGCTGTAAATTGTTTACAGCAGGAAACATTTTTGTACCACCACTGTTTATTAACAAAAGCTAGAGCGAGCATATATGTAAGATATCATTATGGTAAGAGGGGGACTTCAAATAAAAGAGTGATAGACAGCCGGCGATATATGTCGAGAGAGAGGTAGGACATAATTTTGACAATGCTGCACATGTACATAGGTTATATATATTATATATCAGCTTAGACTGGATATATGGGAATTCTAAACATTACAAGGCAGTTTCGTAAATTCCGGAGTTAAATGCATCTAGTAATGACTGACCGCTCGTGGTGTCTCTTTTATTCTTTTTTGAACCCTATACACTAAACTGACTTACAAGCTTCCCCTAATATTCTTTTAGTTTTATGCAGACGTGAAATTGGATGAGAAAGTGGCTTTGCTAGCTTTAGCTGCACGTCTGGCCTTTTCTAGCCTTTTCAACCCGATACGATCCGTCATTGGTGTTGCGTCGATTATATTATCGAAATCATCGTTACCCGTATCTTCGCCACCATCTCTATTTTCATTACTCCCACTAAACGCATCGCTGTCCTCGTCGTGTTCATTGTTGTCGGAATCTGGTTCGAAGTCCTTGACAATCTTAAGTTGTTGGGGTTGTGACAGCGTAGCAAGGTGTGTCTTTTGCGAAATCTTGCCATAAATCTCGTCATTCATTATCTGGAAACCGTTCTTAGGCGCCGGTGCATCTTTAAAGGTTTTTGAGGCAAGAACCTTTCTTCTAATCTCGGCCATGGCAGCTTCGTCGTCCTCCTCCTCTTCATCGGAGGATAGTTCGTACCGGTCTTTGGCTTTCGGTTGTTCTACTGGCTTCTTGCCTAGATAGATTCCGTCCATACTCTCGGCATCACTGTGCTCGGCATTATCACCATCCTCGACTTCGCTACTATCGCCTTCCTCTTCGGAGTCAATAAGTGCACGGCGATTCGTGTTGCCTGAAGTCCAGATATCGTCTTCTTCGCGTGACTCATGGTACTCTCTTTCGAGCTTCTCCATCCACTCATCCTGGACGATTTTGATAGCTGACTCGTCTTCGCAGGCTGCATAACGTTTCAAGAGCATCTCGTTGATGTCCAAAAATGCCTGCCCATACGAGAATGGCTGAAGAATCGTCTCTGCCCAATCCAAATGGCCACAGATAGCAAAGGCCGCTGCCATAGCCTCCGCACAGTTAAGCCGCCATGGTTTTCCATAGTTAACGGTATTGGCAGCGACTAAGTATGGCAAGAGACGCTCACACCTGCCGCCCACGCGATTCCACTGAATCTCAGCCATGCGTGCCCAAGAAGCCTCGACAACGGCGCAGCCAAACTGCTCCACCATAGGCGTATCGGCAGGCGATAGTGTCTTCTTTCCATTAGGGGTGATGATAACGCCGGGGAAGCGTTGACCCATATGTAGTTCACGCATGAAGCCAAGCTTCATGAGTTTCTTTCCAGAACACCGCTTCGGGTCGCAATGACCTAAGTCCCAACAGGCGGCTTTGAACGGTAATGCGCTGGCGGAAGTTCCGTCTTCGCGGTTGAGGCGCGGGCGTGGAGGGCCGTGGGACTTTTTGCCGCGAAAATTATCTTTCTTGTGACGAACCATGATGGATTGGCCGTTCGGGGACTTTGACTTTGGTGGAGGGTTCAACCTAATTTTTGTTACGAGGTGAGAAAAAAATAGTCTTTATAACTGTCGACGTCAATTTCCAAACATAGATGGAGGGGCAGTGTATAGAGTGCCCCGCAATGTTGGTACAGGGAATGGTACAGCGACAAAGGAGGGATTGAACCACACTTTGAGGAGAAGAGCGACTGTAGATATGACTTGGGGCTGATATAGTAACTAATCAATACTTAGGCATGACGTCGCTTACTTTTCATCGTGATCATTAGCCATTGACGCGGTTGACAAATCTCATTGTATAGCATAGCCTTAGCGCCACACTTAGGCCATTCCTAGCTATCTTATCGCATATTCGTACACTCTCTATTCTGCAGGCTCCACAATTGAGTAGTTGCGCCACACTTCCCCCGGCCCACTCTCCTTGTATGGGTAGACAGCGGCGCTGTGACTCTCCTAGCTCCCATCATATTGATAGGTGGTTTATTCAGGTCTTAGTGGCGTACCAGTTTGTTCCAACTCTGAATTAGCATTTTAAGCTTCATCTCCGCGACAATTACTACCAAGTAATGCATCTGCGATGCTTTGCTGCATATGATAGCACTCGTGGCCGCTTAGACCTCCCTTCAAGACTTCTCCATTGATTGATTCTCTATTTGTTGTGGCTTTGACTGTGCTGTCTCTCCCGAACCCCCCCCCCCCCCCCCCNCCCCGCATCAACTGCTGAAAGCTAGTAGCGACACCTGCGGGCCGATCGATCAACGTCGACATCGCATATCGGAGCTCAATACGTTGGCCGTCTTATATCACGGCATTGTTGGCTTCGTCGTCACTTTCAGTTTAATCCGCATTATGTCGCAACTACAGCGATATCTACAGGCTGCTTGCAGTCCTGAGAACTTTGAGCCAAACCTTGCGCTCAACCTCGAAATTGTCGATCTTATCAACTCGAAGAAGGGCAATGCTCCGCGCGAGGCTGCCACCACTATTGTCGGCTATATCAACCACCGCAATCCTACCGTTGCTCTTCTTGCTCTCAACCTACTTGATATCTGCGTCAAGAACTGCGGCTATGCCTTCCACCTTCAAATTAGCACTAAAGAATTCCTCAATGAGCTTGTGCGCCGATTCCCCGAAAGACCGCCCATTCGCTCTTCTAGAGTACAGCTCAAAATCTTGGAAGCCATTGAGGAATGGCGCGGCACAATCTGCGAAACTAGCAGATACAAAGAGGATCTCGGCTTCATCCGCGATATGCACCGTTTGCTCAGTTATAAGGGCTATACCTTCCCAGAGGTGCGCCGAGAGGATGCTGCTGTACTCAATCCAAGTGATGTAAGTACTTTCTTTCCCAATGCGATACCAGCTAGCGCCTTTAGTTGCGCCCTAACAATCAAACAAACAGAATCTAAAATCCGCCGAGGAGATGGAGGAAGAAGAGCGCGAAGCCCAATCCGCCAAGCTTCAAGAACTAATTCGTCGCGGAACTCCGGCCGACCTACAAGAAGCCAATCGTCTCATGAAGGTTATGACTGGCTACGATACCCGATCCAAGACCGACTACCGCGCTAAGGCTGCCGAGGATGTCAGTAAGATACAAGCCAAAGCTAGACTCCTCGAGGAAAGATTGGAAGCTTTTCAGTCTGGCGATAGAATGGTTGAAGGCGATGTTTTCTCGGAGCTTGCCACTGCTCTACAAAGCGCCCAGCCGAAGATCCAAAAGATGTGCGTGGAAGAGTCCGAGGACCATGAAGCTGTCGCGAAGCTACTAGAAATTAATGATAGCATTCACCGAACTGTTGAGCGTTATAAACTTATGAAGAAAGGGGATGTTGAAGGTGCTAAAAATATAGCTAGCGGGAAGCATGCTGTTTCGGCAGCGAAGTCCGGTTCTGGTTCAAGTGCTGCCAATGAGTTATCATTAATAGACTTTGGTGGTGAACCAGTTTCCGGTTCCAGTATGGCTCCATCAAGTAGCCAAACGCCCGTCCCAGTCAATTCTCTCGAGAATGATCTTCTTGGCCTATCTATTGGCGATGGCGCCTCAACTCCATCCTCCTTTGGTCAAGGTGGTGGCATCGCATTAGGCTTTGGTGCTAATGTTAACATCCCCGGTCCTTCTCTTCTCTCCTCTATTACTCACAACAACACCGCTAGACAAGGCGCTACGTCACCTTTTGCTGGTTACCCGTCGCAATCACCCGTATCGGCTGTCAGATCACCCATTTCGCCACAACCTCCTATAGTTCCTACTGATCCATTTGCTGGCCTTACTGGTCTAACAGGTAGCAGCTCATCAACTCCCGTTCCTCCCGCCGCTCCTACTCCTGCTATCACATCAACATCCGTGCCAGCTGTTGCTGTCCTTCAAGATGATGATGAGTGGGCTTTCTCATCCTCTTTACCCAAAGCTCCTACTGCGCCCAAAGAGATTCGCTCTACTGTTAGCAACACAATTGTCAAGATCGACATGATTGCCGGTCGTAGGCCAATCGGTGGTAACGCAATTGCTGTTGTGTTTGCCTTTAGCAATACCACTCCTCAACCTATCAGCCAACTTCACTTTCAACTGGCAGTCACCAAGGTATGTTTACGCAATACATTTCATCTCTATGTACAAAAACATATTAACCTTCCTTTTCCTCTTTCACAGGGGTTCGAACTTGGCTTACAACCCCAGAGTGGCCGTGATCTTGCACCTAATCAAAGCAATGGCGTCACTCAGGCTGTTGAAGTGTGGAAGGCCGGTGACCGTAACATAAAGGTCAACTCAGTAAAGCTGCGGTGGAGAGCGTCTTACTCTGTTGGTGAGGAGGTGAAAACAGAAATGGGCGAAATCGCAGAGTTTACACTCGCGTAAACATCCATCTCAAGAAAGAAGACTATCTTTGTTTCTGTCTTTTTGTTGTTTGTTAAGGTTTTTTTTTTCGTCCCTAAGGCCTATAGCGCATGCTTTTTTGTTTAAGTTAACGGTGCTACTAACATCCTCGCAATACCATGACGTCCCTTGTTTATATTAGTGTATCATTTTTAGTCGAGGGTAAAACGTATGACAGTCATAATGTACTAAATATCAGTGATTATTAGGAAAAGTAGTTCACATTCCACATCTAGCCTTAACAGTGGGAAATTCTAAATTAGCAACAACCGAGAAGTCTGCTTTACTCCAGCGCACTATTATATAACTCAATTCGTACTTGAAAGGTTATAGTTAGTAGTTATCTAGTACATATTTAAGTTTATTATTTATAGCAGATGGGTATTTCTGCAAGATCAGAGTCGCTCTAAGTGAAAAGTTTCGCATCAAATCCAATATTGTAACCAACACGTAAAGCTGTCCTAGTACAGCTATATAGGAGCAACAAATTTTGCCCAAAATTCACTCATCTATGGCTATCATATCGTATGATTTTGTTAGACAAGGGGGGCCATGGGAGCAGGCGCCTCAGTCATAGAGGCACCATGGATAGCGGGGGGAGGCATAAACATGGGCATGTAGGTAACTACAAGAGCCATAACTATCAAGGGGTTAGTTGGCGACTATTTACTCGAAAAAAAATATTAACTATCTCCTAGGTATACGTACGAGACATGGCAACAGAGAAGTATCCAGGTGTGCCGGTACTCTTGCGAGTGCTCTCACTCTCGCCGAGCCAGCTCTGCAGACTGAAGATTAAAGAGCCCCTGTAACCGGCTATATGTTAAAGATACGTTTGAAAGTGTGTAGCACCAAGTAGTCCTTCGACACATTCCTGTAGAGAGCTCGCAAAAGATATGGCTTTACTACAGAAATAGGGTATGGTCGGTTGAGGCAGATATTGGGGATTGTGGGCGCATGAACTCACCAGCCGAAGTAACGGTTGCGTGTCATCATAGCAGCCATTGGCATAGTAGTTGATAGAGTCGATGAGAACTCCACAGTCTCATTGTTTTTTGGAGCGGGTTCCTGATAAGGAACGACTTGATAAAATTCAAAAGTTAGTCTAGCTCTTGTTATATACTGCGAAATGCGCTCGCGCATTACGACAAGCCGCTGAGGTATCGCGTTCGAGATTTCATGTTCTTACTAAGATCGATCCGGCGCTGATCCTTAGGAGCCATCTTGTCAGATTACTCTATGCAATTGTGTTAATATAAATCAACTTTGAGAAGTAAACAAAAAAGAAAAAAAAGTGGCAGCTATGGATGAATGGGTGACTTTCTAGAAGTCGCCTTAGCAAGCCTGCGGCAATCTGTCGTCAAAACTAATCGCCAACATTGAGTACAGAGCGCCATTTCTTATCGATAAGCAAGATAAGCAAGATAAGCCATTGGTTAGCTTGAACATGGGATTGTATATTTACATTGAGAGACACTAGTGAGTTACAAGTTCGCCGTTATGCGAATGTCAATAAAATAGATAAATAAAATTTTGAATAGCTTAACTATATAATAAGTACGATAATTACATGTTATGTAAATAATAGTGCGCAGGTTTTCTTTTTTGATAGACGCGTTGCCTTCACTGAGAGATGGAAAAATTGAATCAATCAATACTTGATGATACCCCGATTCCAACAAAACTAACTGACTCAGGTTAAATATGTAGAAGATAGAAATTCAGGCGCCTAAGTTATGGCCAAACCCTGCTTTGCATTAGGGTATGTATAACCCTATTCAGTTCCAAAACTAACGTCCTCATCCAGGTAAAGTACATTAAGGTTGAAATATTTACAGTTTTCTTATTTTTCAATATCATTAATCTTATTCAGTTTCTAGAACTATGAAGATGGCTAGGCGAGTCCTAGCCCACTATAAACACAAAGCATATATTTACACTGTTTACACTGTTCGTACAATAGTATATTGACTGTAGATAAAAAGTTATATCTTGTGTGACGTTGATGCCATGCAATGTAAGGAGAACCTAAATAATGTACAGAGTTTTACCCGAACACCCATACTGGGGTCTAAGCGAGTGGAGGACTTGTATTAAAGTGGGCAAAGTTTTAAAGGAATAATTCTGTGAATTATGGGGCATATTTACACTTCCTGAACTGGGACTCACCACTTGTATTCAAGTACATAAATCGATAGGCAATATTACGAAAACTACTTATAGTCGCCATTGAAACCTTCCATATTCACTAGTAACAAGAACTCTGTCTAAATCCATGATACCATTCATGCGGGCAGAACACGCGGTGCCTCCGTGCCGGGCTCGTACGCTCCTAGATCTATCCGCATGCCGCGGGGTGTGACCACAGCTAAGGGTTAGGCCGGTCTCAGTCGCTTCAGCCGCCTACTCACGCCCCCAAGCTGTAAGGTGTTGTGAATGAGGTGAGGGTCACGGAGCAGGATACACTAGAGAAGTGTAAACCTTGTGGAGTCCATAAGTAAACTCAGTTTGAGGAAACTAAGAGTGGCTTGAGGAGTACAGAGAAGATATGATAAGATATGATATGGTACGAAAGCCACAGAGGAGGGTTGAAAAAATTAAAGAAGAGTCTTAAGTATAGGACGATGGACGAGACGATCTAAGTTATGGGAAGTTAATTTACGAAAGAAAATATATGAGATGGGGATTACTATGGAAGGCAAAGGAGAACATATACTGAGATCTTGAAAAGAAGATTTAGGCAGGAACTAAACTAACAAGAGGAACTACAGATTTATTATATCCGGAAAAGATATAGAACGTTCTATCAGACTCGAAGGAGGCAATGCACAGGAATTGGTCTATTCAAATCACGTACCAGAAATGCACGTTCGGGCGATTGATAACATAAGGCGTCGACTAGTGGAAGAATCGCCATGTCCACGGATGCAAGAGAGTAATGTCAACCTTATTGGGCTGTTTTGTGCATACAACCGGATGCATTAGCATGCTCATGCTCACATACGGCATCATAGACAGAAATGAAATCCCGAAGCGTAGAATGAAAAGAAGAGTGGAGAGCCATGATGATAGTAGGAGGGGTATACAGAAAGAGTATAACAGAGTTAAAACTTATATCGAAGTACTAAAATACACCTGGACTGACTGAATGATAATCTTGCACACTGTATAGATATGTTCCCAGAGAAGGCTAATTACTATTCTGGAACTTTGCCCATTTGCTTGCATATCGTCTGCTTGTGTAGACCCTAGTATGTGTCATTGATTTCTCCCTCTTTCAATTATTGGCTCACCGTTGATAGCATAGCATGCACATCGTAGGCTGTTAATCTGGTACATGTAATACTACGCTAATATTATTTTCGCTTACTTGGCAAATGCTTGTTTTTTTCTTTATTGCCTATCGGAACTCAGCTAGAGACATTTGACCCATTGGTACCTAGGACGAAGGAAGCAGGATAGTCCGAGGTGAAAATACTACAATGCGAGCTCCGGCTAAAGAAAACATATGCAAACCCAGCAAGCGTCAAACAGCAAGCTCTATGGCAACGCAGCCCTGCATTGGCTTGCGTAAGTTGAAACCTTGCATATTATTTTTTCTTCTTCTTCTTCTTTCCTTACTGCACTGGACAGGGCCTAGACTCAACCCAAGATTTCGGGCGGGTTGCTTACACAACAAAGGATTGCACTTCGTGTATCCAGGGTATCGGATCCTCATGGTGTTTTGAAACGAGGTGTAATACAAAATGACCAGGCTAGAATTTATCTCAGTATTAGTGCGGCACTAATGTTAGGTGAATTACTGCCACAAAGCGTCGTTTTATTGCGTAGCAGTCAGTGTAAGTACTAATTGGACGTTGAATACACCCTAACTGCCGCACAACTTCCGTTTTTCTGACTCAAAGAGCCAGTTCAGCGCAGATCGCAGATAATGTGACCGGCATTGACGCAGGTTTGGGGTTATGATTGCCACTTCTGAGCATATCTGGCCAAGCGAAACGTTTCAATAGCAATAAGACGTACAAGATGGGACGGATGGGCATGGGGCAACAGGAACGTTAGCAAATGCAGAAAGTTGACAAAAATGTACAGCCTAGTGGCTATAGTAAGACATATTATACTGACTTATCGGCGGTTAATATTTAGGAGGCGCTCGCTAGTTTCTAAACTCTGGATGGACATAAGAAGGGGCTGTCTATGACCTGCTGTTACTAGCCCAGGGTCTTGCTGTCCATCGTTTAGATGGGATCAATGATATCGAACAGGATACAGGCCTGCTTCAAGCCAACGAAGGATTGCTAGTACCGACAATGACACTCCTCCAATTATACTTGGTTACTGTTTTAAGAAGTTCTTTACACGCCACAAGAATGATTATGCAAGTATGAGACGAGCAACAAACATGGGACGGGGATGGCTAGTTGATCGGCTACCTAGAGTAGCATCTATGCCCGAAGTTGAGTCTAAAAGGCCTGTTCTACCAATGTAGTATCAACATCGAAGACTGGAAAGTCTGTCTAAGGGAGCTTCGTGGAGGGTAAAAGCGAGTATAAGAAGATGTCGTGATCCCATCTATTCAGTTGAGTTTCTTTCCTCAGCTCTCCAGTTTCCTGCTCATCAATCTTTCCATCATCACTTTGCCCTTTGCTACTTCGAGAGTAAGCCAGTTCTTCTCCTTGTCATTCTTTACCAGATACTGTGTATTCTGTCTTTCGTTCTATTTCACCTTTATTCAGTCTATCTATTTTCCAACTACACCTTGCTTTACTTTTCTCAAACTACAACCGCAACTATGGTATCTTTCCCTTTGATCATTATGGCTGCTGCCACTAGTGTTGTCTCCGCTAGCCCTGTTGTCGTCGAGCGTGCTACTCCCGTTCTAGCTGAGCGTGCTAGTTCTTGCACTTTCACGTCTGCTGCCGATGCTTCTGCTTCTGCCTCCAAGTGCTCGTCCATTACTTTGAGCAACATTGCGGTTCCTGCCGGGCAGACTTTGGATCTTACTGGTGTTGCTGATAACACTAAGGTACGTTTACTTTAACTTGTTTTAGCTTGGAGGCCAAGAACTGTCTAACTCTTGGCAACCAATTTATACTATCGCCAAGACTTGTAAGGCTGACATTTTAATTATCGTATAGATCATCTTCTCTGGTACCACTACTTTTGGCTACAAGGAGTGGAGCGGCCCTCTCATCTCTATCGCTGGAACTGGTATCGAGGTTTCCTCTGCTACTGGCGCCGTGATTTCATGCCAGGGCGAGCGTTGGTGGGACAGTAAGGGCTCCAACGGCGGCAAGACTAAGCCTAAGTTCTTCTCTGCTCACAAGATGATCGACTCCACGATCACTGGTCTAAAGATCACCAACACCCCAGTCCAGGCCTTCAGCATCAACGGTGCTGAGAACCTTTCGCTCTACAATATTAACATTGACAACTCGGCCGGTGACACGAAAGGTGGTCACAACACTGATGCCTTCGATGTTGGCTCTTCTACCGGCGTCTTGATCTCCGGTGCCAATGTCAAGAACCAGGATGACTGCCTGGCTATCAACTCTGGCACTAACATCACCTTTACCGGCGGTACCTGCTCGGGTGGTCACGGTCTATCCATTGGCTCTGTTGGTGGCCGTTCTGACAACGTGGTCAAGGATGTGACTATCTCCAACTCTAAGATCATTGATTCCGATAACGGCGTGCGCATCAAGACTGTGTATGGCGCCAGCGGTTCCGTTAGCTCTGTTACATACTCTGGTATCACTCTTTCTGGTATTGCCAAGTATGGTATCGTTATTGAGCAGGATTACCAGAACGGCTCGCCTACTGGCACACCTACCGCTGGCGTGCCAATTACTGACTTGACTATCAAGGACATCTCTGGCACTGTGAAATCTTCTGCTACTGATGTCTACATTCTGTGTGCTTCCTGCTCCCGCTGGACCTGGACTGGCGTCAGTCTCACTGGCGGCAAGGCCTCCACCAAGTGCAAGGGAATTCCCAGTGGTGCTTCTTGCTAAATATTTTCATTAGCCCGGTAGCTGCGACTGATATGGCATCTTCCATTGTGAAAATAGAGTTCGTTACCCTCCCGGCATTAAACGGCAACAACTGCATTGTATCTATTTCACTTCTTTTGTGGCAATCTATTGTCCCTGTCTTGCTAGTAAAGACGAACTCGACTTATTTTCTATTCATAGCTAATCTGTATCTAATACATATACTTATAAAGAGATCTCACTATATGGATCCTTATTCTGTTTTGTCGCAAAATTTATCATGTGAACTTCAAATACAACTACTAATCTGACTGTGTCTGTTTGGATGCCACTGAGAATATATATTTCCGCCAATGTATTCTAAGACCACCTACATCGCTCTTGAATTAAAAGACACTAGATTGGTTACTAGGCAGAACTATAAAGCCTTCTGTTCAAGCTAAACCCCTTAGTTAACTGAATTGTCTTTAGATAACTTAGTGTAATGAAAGCCGCTATAAAGTGACTTTCAGAATTCTG
>LXGT01000389.1:0-27095 GCA_001640655.1 Endoconidiophora laricicola | reverse complement strand
ATTGTAGTGCCAATTTCTTGGCAAGATATATTTGCCAGACTAGTTTCTTTAAAGTAAATTTAGTGGAAGGCAAAACTCATTGTGGCTACTTGTCTAGACAAGATCTAGCACTTTAGTTTTGCAACATAACAGGAGTCCTACCACTAGGGTTAAGTACAGTTCAGCTACTGGCTGTGACTAACACAAGGCAGCATAGACAACTGGTAGGCACTAACTTACTAAGGATTAAGTTAAATAGAAGATATAAAAAAGAGTAATATATAGTAATATTAGTGAACAGTGATGTGATTTTATTCTTCTCAAAGTTTAGTTTCTTGTAACCTTTTTCCCTTTTTTTTTTCCAGTCTAGGAGAACGAAGTTTTAGTATAAAATAAACCCATTTTGGGGAAAGATAAAGGAAAGTAAGAAAGAGGGAAAACGTTTGAGCATTGGACATAGATGTCCGTCCAAAATAATAAATTAATTATTAAACAAAGAAGATAAATATTATAAAAAATTAATATGTAGAATGGCGAATGAAAGAAACAAGGCGAACAATGAAGACAATAAAAAGAAAAGCCGCATATATAAATATTTATTGTGATATATACACAACACACTATTTTGACACCCCCTCTATGGAAATATTTATGCACACCCGATATCCAGCTTTAGAAGACAACCTATGAGACACAAGATAAACGAAGAGAAGATGGGATAAGGAGATGAAGAGATATCAAATATAAAAGGTTTAAAAAAAGGCATGTACAAACTAAGAAGATGAAGAGGAAAACAAGGCAAGTTGTTAGACATTAGGAAAATTAATGAAAGAAAAAGAGAGATTATAAGCCAAAAGTAGGAAGGGAAAGAAATAGATGCAATAAAAAGAAGGAAAGAAGATCGGAGAAAATCAGAGACGACATAAAGAAATAAGATAAAAAGCATAATAATATCAGGAGAAAGAAGATGTGGCCGGAAGAAGGTTTATGAAAAAAGAAAACTCCAGAATCCAAAGATATAATAAGCACAAGAAGTTAAAATTCTTAATAAAAAGAACAAGGACGAAATATAAAGATTTTAAAGTAGAAAGAACAGTGAGAGAACGAAGACAAATGAAGACTAAGCCTCGGATTCCACTGCGGTTGTTTCCGCCGGCTTCTCAACCTTATTGTCATTCTCGTTCTTCGCCTCATCCTGCTTCTCCGTTGCTTTCTTCTCCTGTTCCTCCTCCTCCTCCTGCTGCTGCTCTGTTACCTCAGCAGCTTCATCAATAGCAGCTGGAATCGACATCACATCGTCTCCAGCCCCCGGGGACGAGGGAAGATTCGAAGCATCGTCTCCAGCAGTAGCAGTGGTTAATGCTGCATCGACAGTTCCAGCTATGGAAGCCAACGAGTCGCCGCTCTTCTTGGTAGGGCTTCCGGGCAGTCCGGCGCTGGCATCAGATCTGTTAGTCTCGCGACGGCGTCTACGCGCTTTGCGTTCTTCTTCCATCCGGGCACGACGAACACTATCGCGCTTTTCTGTATCCTCGGGGTTCTCGCCGGCATCGCCAAGCTTCATACCGCGTAACATCTCTGCTGCACGTTGCGCCACATCGTCTTCACCTTGCCCACCAACAGCTCCAGAAGTAACTCCCGATGCAGCAGTAGTAGAAGCTCCACCAGCAGTTGAATCTTCGGCTGTTGAGGGCAGCATGCTTGATTCGTCCGCTGAGCCAGGCGACTTCAAAGCCGAAGTATCCATCTCGGGGATATCACTGACATCCGGAACATCCTGACCGGAGGCAATGCGGTTCTGGTGACGGTCGCGAAGTAGCGCACGGCGACGGCGCTCGCGCTTGTCCTTGACTTGAGGCGCAGCCTTGCGCAGCTTCTCCATAAGTGAGTCCATGGCCCCAGTGTTGATAGGCGACAATTGCGAAGTCTCGAGGGGAATTCCGACCGCCGACTTGAGCGACTTTGGCACCGCGTTCTTGCGCTTCATCGAGGCCTCGTTGCGGCGCCGTGTCTCCTCTAGCTTGACATTCTTTTCACGGGATTTCTTCCACTCCGAAATAAATGTTGCCAGCTTAGAGAAGAAGTCACGGCGAGCATTATCGTCTGTCGAATCTTCACCATAAAAGGCCATGATATCCTCGTATGACTTGCACATTTCCTCCAAATATAGCTCCATCTGGTCAGCCTTGCGGCGGGCTTCCTTCATGCAACGCTGCACAACCTGGCTAACACGATCTTGGGGATGGAACTTCTTAGGGTCGCTGAGGTTTCCACTATCCAGAGATGTCTGCACATTGCGGGTGTTGGAGATGTAGTGGCGCGCATCTTGTTGCAACTGATCAACGTTGACCTTTTGTGCCTTGAGCACACCGCCAATATCATCGGCAAATGTCTCCCACTCAGGGTACTGCGTACGCACAATGCGCTCCACTAGATCCGCCAATGTTGATTCATTCTTGTCATCCTTGACCATTCCTAGGCGGGCTAACGAGGATAGTTTGAAACCACGGGCTTGCTTGTTGGCGTCGTTCATGTAGTTACCGATATCTAGAATCAGACCCAAGACGTTCATCAACGAGACCGAATCGCGCAGAGACTCAGACACGAGCATAACGTGCTTGATCTTGGCATTGATCTCATCATAGTCCGTCTCAAAGGTGCGTGTTAACGCTAGCGCACGCATACGACTCTTCCAGTAGTGATGCAACTCAAACGCAGTGTACAGGTAAATCTGATCTTGTCTCGTAAGCTCGTTGGGATCCTGCTCACGCTCTTGGTTGACCGCATTGGGTCCCGTCCAGTCTTTGCTGTACGGTGCCATCAATTTGGCTGTGTTGTCGGGAATGTTGCATAGATCATCCTTTTGCAAAAAGTCCATGACGACAGGGTTGTCGAGTACTTCGTGGTCACAGTGAATGATCATTTGGACGACCTTGTCAACAGCGAAGTGTGAGAACTTAGCCAGAGCAATTTCTAGGGAGATAGTCAGCAATAATATTCTTTATAGTGAGAAAACACAAGTTAGTATGTAAGGTAACTCACCAAAGGCTTTGCGAGTATCAGTAGAGATGATTTGCTTCTTGTCATCCTTCTTCGCGCTTTGCTTGCCAATCTGCTTGATCTCCTTGGCCATGAAAAGTTTCTCAACTTCATCTAAAATACCCTTGCGGCCAAGCTCGGCATACTTTTCTTCACGAGCCTCAGCAGATGGCGCATGGGCCGCCCAATGGGTGGTCATAGGCGAATCCACCTTGTCCCAATGTAGTGCCTTAAGCTTCTTCTTAGGCCGCATTACAGAGAGTCCAACAGAGGTGGTAGATGTAAACATGGGCTGCTGAAGGAAGTGGCCATGCATAGCTCCAGGCATTGGTGGTGGAGGAGGGGCTCCAGGTGCGCCTGGCATAGGAGGCGGTGGCGGCGGTGGTGGAGGGCCACCAGACATGAATCCAGGCATAGGAGGAGGAGGGGGCGGAGGAGGGGGAGGTGGCGGACCACCACTGCCACCCAAACCAGGAATTTGGCCCGGTAATGGCATTGGCGGTGGTGGAGGAGGTGGTGGGCCTCCAAGTCCAGGAATCTGTCCAGCTACAGGCAGTGGAGGCGGTGGTGGTGGTGGTGGTGGTGGTGGCCCAGAACCAGACACAGGCGAAGAGCCAAGGCCTGGAATTTGGCCAGGAAGAGGCATAGGAGGCGGAGGAGGTGGAGGTGGACCAGAACTGAAAGCCGCCGCTGAGCCAGACGTTGGTTCAGCGCCAGATTCGGCAGAAGTGATGTGGATCTTGGGCATTTCACCCTCGATGGGTGTAATTGGTGAGTCTTGACTTTCCAAGCTTGGGTGTGAAGGGCCGGAAGTGGTAGCACCTTCTTCGGAGTCGCTATTGTCGTTGTTCTTGCGGAATCTATCGTTGATTTCGCTGAGCAAGTTAGCCTGTGCCTTGGGATCGACAACAGGTCTACGCATATTGACGATGCGCGGTTTTTCGTAAACGACACTACCATCTTCGTTGCTGTTATAACCTTCTTCTTCTTCTTCTTCCTCGCCGACAGTTGCAGGTTTCGTGGGGTCGCGGGCCAGCCTCCGGCTGCGTTTACTACCTGACCGCGAATTAGCGCGGTCACGGAAGCTGCCGAGCATGCTGTTCTTAAAGTCACTGGGCGGCATGCCGTTATCAACGCCGTCCATTTCCTCACGCAGCGCACGCAGCTTGTCCGAGGGGCCTGTAGTATCGGCCCATGAGCGACCTTCAAGCTTGTATAGCGCCTTTTGGCGTTCGATTTGCGTCTGAAGACGTTCTAATAGACGCTCCCGATCCAAGATACCCTGCATGCGGGCGGGATCCCTTTCAGTCAGCTTTTTGGACCCAGGTGTATCCCCACCAGATGAGGCTCCGGGCATCAGGCTCTTAGCTGCATTAGATGCAGCCACGTCCTGAGCATCGCGTAGCATGAGGTACAGTTCGCGACTCTCCAACTCGTAACGCTGGGCTTCCTTGGCACGGGCTTGTTGTGAACTCTCAAGCTCAGCCTTGAGGTTGTCGGCCTGACGCCGTTGTGCTTCGATAAATCGTGCTTGTTCGTCTAGTTGCTTCTGCAGCTTGGCTACTAAGCCGTCGGCTCCTAGTGCTAGCTGCGCCTTGACTTCGTCGCGCTCGGCCATGGCGGCATCGGCAATCTGGCGAGCCTCTAGCGCCTCGTCTAAGGCCTGCCGCGCTTCGGAGTCTGTGTGTAACTTGTCTAGCAGGGCCTGTACAGTAAAGTTCAGACTCTGCTTGAGATCCATGTCCGGAAGTCTCCGATCCATAGCTACATAACTCAGCATAGAATCGACAAGCTGGAAAAGTCGCAAACGCTCTTCCGTATCTGTTTGGGGCAGCAGCAGCAGGTGCTGCATGGCGGATACAAAGTAGTCCTGGGTCTTGGATCCAGCTAGACGCTGCTGAATGGCTTCGGTGATCTGGACAGGGTCGTTGAGGTCCTTGATTTCACCTTCAACATTGTCCTTGATGGATGAGTTCTCGCGCTCCAGCATATCCTCGTAATCGATCGCTTCGTTAGAGCGGAAGCGCTCGATCTGCTTGTCGATGGGCTCGTACTGGAACGATTCCATCTTGGTGAGGATACGCTTGATGCCAGTGGCCATAAACTGCGCGCGGATATGGATGCGTAGCTGGAGATCGTCGGCAGGCGTGTCCACGAGCATGTTCACCAACATTAGTGTAGCCACAGCATACTCCATAAGCAGACTCTCCATGCCGACACCTCCGCTACGCATCTCCTCACTAGCGCCGACCAGACTTCCCATTTTGCCGCGGCCATCGATGCTCACCTCGACAAGTCGCATCCAAGCGTCGAAGCGGCCATTCTCTCCTTGTTGACTCTTGACAAAATCCAGCGCCTGGATGACTTTGATGTGGCCATCGCCATCGCCCCAATGGCATAGAAAGGTAAGCACTTCGGAAACTAGGCGTCGTGTGGAAATGCGCGGCGATGTCAAACATGTGGCAAGAGCGACGATGACTTGTTGATGCTGCAGTGCGTCGTCTGCACCGAATTTGTTGTTCATCAACGCCTTGATGCATTTGACGATATCGTACTCCCGCTCTAAATTTTTATCCCGGCCCATGTCAAAGGGGTTAGTGGCCGTTGGGCCTTGTGCCGTTTTGCGGTTCAATTTGAGTAAAAGAGTCGTTAGAGCAACCTGGCCCTGCGTGTCAACGAATCGCTTCACCCAGCCAATCTGCTGAGTGCGCAGGTTGACTTCCAGACTGCCTAAGAATTTGGCGTCTAGCTTATCCTCCATAATGCGCCTCACATACCACTCAGGTGCGCCCTCCTCTTCAGAGTATGTTGTGACGTCAGGGGCGGCGGTGTACTGTCCGGGGCGGGCCGTCAATCGCTGGCGCTGTTTTGCCTGGTACTCGGTAAGAGCATCCTGGTGCAGCAGCATCCATTTCTTAGCTGATGGGTAGGCCATCATCTGGCGGCGGGCCTGCTCAGGGAGGTTGTGCCAGCCACGCTTCTGCATGAGGGCCACAAACATTTCGTTGATCACGTTTTCGTCTTCAGGCTTGTTAAACTGAAAGCCTTCAGGGCCTGGTGGTATTTGGCCAGGGCTAGTGGAACCGCCGGACACGGAGAGTTGGGTGTTTCTATTTGACCCGCGACTGGGAGGGTAATATGAGGTTTGCGAAGACGCGCTGGAGGGTCCGAGACGGGAAGAACGGGGGGTCGGGCCGTCATTACTGTAGGTGCTGGCGGCAACCGAATAAAGGCTGGCTTGGTCAGAATTGCGCGCCGGGTTACCGTATTGGTCTGCCATTCGTGGGCTGAGTTGGCTGTTTGGTGCCGAGCCGCCGCCCATGCTACTAGCCATGCTGGCCTGACTAGCGCGAGCAGGGCCCCATTGCTGCAGCTGCGTAGTGCGGCCAGTGGTAGCCATAGTGATGCTGTTGCTTGGCGGTAGCATCTGACGGTTTTGCTGGTGCTGGTGCTGGTGCTGGTGCTGATGCTGGTGGTGCTGGTTGCTGTTGTTATTAGAGCCGCTCTGACTCTGGCTACTACTCGGGCGTTGACCATAGTTCATGGGCAGTGGTGGATCAAAAGTTGGATACTGATGAAAGTCGCCAATCCCGTTGAGATGGTGTGGCAGTGGACTCTGCCCACCCTGAGCCGCAGTTTCAGGTTGAGCGGGTGAGCGGCTGGCGGGGCCATCGTTATAGTTGACGCCGGGGATAGAGGTCAGCACGCCGGCACTGATGCCCAAGTCGGCAGCCTCGGAACGGTCTAGAGAGACAGTAGACGATTCACGGCGATGGTGGGTGTGTCGGGAGGTTGTTGAGCGAATGGTGGCGGCGTCGAAGTTGTCGGTACTAGCGTTGGCGGTGGCATTCAATGAAGCGGATGAATTGGGAGCATAGCGAGCATCGTCGCGGCGGGTGTCGTCGCGGCGGTCCTTGTTGCGATTTCGCGAGAAGAACGACCGCGACTTGTCATTGGACGACATGATGGCGGTGGGTTAAAATTGATCGTGCAGTCGTTTCGAGCAAAAAGAGAGAGTGGATAATGGAATGAGAATGAGGGGTGGAAATTGTCGAAGCTCAGAGCTCAGGGCTCGAGGGTCGAAGGAGAGGACAGACAAAGAGAGGATGAGGAGGGGTCAGACGGTCAAGTAAGTCTCTTGTCCCGTTTTTAGGCTCTCTATCTCCTCTCACAGCGGAGGCTCGGCAGTCAACGGTTTCGGCAGCAGGCTGGCGGGCAGGCAGAAAGACTCTGCAGCCAGCTTGTGAAGCTGCTATGCACGGGTTGGTGGCGAGGACGATCGGCTCCAGGTCGTGGGCGGGCAGGTGACAGGGAGTTGGTCCGCACAACTGTGAGTGGTGGAAAACGTCGTGGTGGTAATAGTAGTGGTAATAGTGCGTATGATGGGGAGAATCGTGGAAGGCGTTTCGGTTCGTTCGTCGTTCGCTGCAAAGCGAGCAGTTGTGATGGTTTTTTTTTTTTTTCTTATATGCAGCTGCTAAAAGTCGAATGGAAGGGGGAAGGAAAAAGAGCCAAAGTACGAGCGAGGATAACGAAGAGGATCAAGAGAACGACTCTCTCAGAGGCAGAAGATTATAAGCAAGGGCTCTAGAGCATAGAGGGCACTAATGTTAATGCAAATGCTACTGACGGCTATTATGCTACTATGCTATGCTTACTCTACTAGGTTTTGGCATAGGGTGATGGACGGCTGATCAGACGGTCGAGGCGATGAAACGTTATTGATGGATGGAGTCCTTCTGGGGAATCCCTCTAGTCGTGTTTCGGACAGGTTGATGCTGCAACAAGCGGCGTCCGCTGTAGTAAAGGATTATGGCAGTTAGTCAATATATTGATGGCTTATGTCTACGAAAGCTAGCTTGCTTACTTTCTTGTGTTTGCCTGTAATATACTACAATATGATGATAGCTGCTGTCTCCAGTAGAACAAACTCAAGCTCAGGGACTAAAAGAAGCGTCCTCCAGGTATCGTCGGTTGGGCCTGAGATGAATATCACGAAATCAACAGCCGTCGATTTCGGTATCTGAGTGCTATTGTGGCAGCGGCAGCTTAGCTATAGAACCTGCTATATATTAGCAGCAATAGCACAGCAACCTCTCTATACTGGATCGGCATCTAGAACTTTGGTGGTGGCCAGCCAGCCGCTTTAGGTCATCCAGTGACCACCTGTTCGGCGTCAAGGGCCTAGAAGGGCTGGCCTGGAAGCCTACGAACATGGGTCAAAAACACAATTTGGCAGTGGCCTCGTTTTTGTGCTTTGCAGTCCAGCAACAATTTTGTCGTCAAAATCACGATGGAAGCTGCCAAAAAATACAGATTTTTGATAATAGTTTTTTCATGTGGTTTTCTTTCCTTTTATTAGTAATGAATTTAATTTCTACAACCAATAACGATTTGGTGTGATTATGTGTACTTGGTTGTCACGATAATTTCTTTTTCTGTCTCTTGGCTGCAGCAATTAATTCAACAGTTGGCAGTTACCTCACACAAACTGTAATTTTTTACAGTGCAGTTATATTGAAAAAGGGCGGGCTATTACTACTAGCAGTCAGCCGTAAAGGGGCACTAGATGTGGCAGCTTCCCCCGTGCGATTTTGTTTGGCTAGACCGCCACTATTTTTGTGGAGTCCGCCATTTTGGCGCCTGCCATCAAATGAAGATTAGGCGGAGCGGCGGACCTTATAGAGAGAGGGGCTTCAATAGAAAGACTGGAGGGGTTCAAATCTTTATGACAGAGAGTTCTCTTCGGAGAACATCAATTTTTTTGGGCCTAGAGAAGAGGCCAGTGTTGCTTTTAGTTGACTGAATTGTCTTGAGAGGATCAGATTTTGGGCCCAACCAACTACTGCATGTCTAGAGGTAGATTTGGGCTGCGTAATCTGCTGCCGACTTGCTCAACTTGACCACCAGCACACTTCTCCCTCTATCTACTCAGTCTATGGCTACAGGGTACAGAATGAGCCAACTCAGGCTACTCCATGAACTCACGAAGTAGTCAAGGCCGGCCAATATTGCCGCAGGGCATTCCTCTGTTTCTCTTATTGATCAATCCCTGCTTCCAAACGAAACAAGAATGCCCAGAAATCTCGCTCTTTCACGGCAGATATATTTGAACTCGAAACGGGCACGTCATTGTTATCGCATATGCAAGTAGCTCTCTCGGCATGTGTAACAAAGGCCCAGAAGCTCCTTATCTCTTTTTCGCCGTCTCTCTTCGGGTTCTAAATGTCAGTCTGCCAATACTCAATAGCTAGGCCAGTCTCACTCGCCAGCTGCATCTATCCATGGCACAAGTTATCCCTTTGCTATTTACTACCTTGGTCATATCTACTAGAGGTTGCCCATTTCCATGAGCTAGAAATTCCGTCCTATCTCCCGAATCCCACCATGGTGCTTTGTTCCATATTACATCTATTGCTACATTTCACGCATTGTAAGGCTTGCACTAATATCCCAGTGTGCAATCAATGGATCCAAACAAATAGAGACTGCGGTACATGTGAGCCAGTAAGCGAAATGCTGCGTACAACACATCACCACCCTTGCGAGTGGACAGACATTAGTTCTTTTAACCCTGCTGTAACCCTATACAATTCACTCCTTCCAAAAACATGACTACTAATGCGCATTTAAACAACATATCAGGATCCACTTCGCTCCAGACTCTTTGTAGACTCTTTGTGACACCGGTAGATGTCAATTGGTTAGTAATTTGACTATATATGGATAATGTAACGGAATAGTATATAGATTATATATTTATTAAACATTCTACAGTCACTTGTAATCATGAGAAAGAATTCTCCCGTTTGAGTGTGTATCTATATCAATAAAAACATATAAGAGCTACAGGTTCATTCATTTTCCGCATGCGAATCCGCTTTAGTTGGGAGTCGGGTAAACTACGTATAACTATAGAGACCAAGAGACGCTATTGATGTATCATTAGCAGAAAGAAGCAGTAATAACTGCTAAAGAAGCATTATATGTAAAAGTCCTATTTCTGTACACTAATTCCTTTTTTTCTTTGTTATCTAGAGTGTCCTAATTGTGATATTCTTGACTTTCTCTATGCCAGCAATATCATAAGCATTTTTACTCTATATATCAGACTACAGTAGTCACTACAACAAGAAAGTATTGAACTTGTGGACTAGGGCGTCGTCGTTATCACGACTTGCATACACCTAATTACGACCAACATGTGACTACTTCACCTGATTAGTCTGATTGCTTACTGTAAATCACCGGAGACTACCCTCTGGATATACGGCCGTGATTGCAGTGAACACTATCTCTCCCTGCCCTGATCAAACTAGCGACTATCTTTTCGGATAAACACAACAAAGATACAAGCCACGGTAACAACTAATCTACAAGAATATGGTATATCCTGAAAAAAAAATTACACCTAGCCTAGTCTGAACGTTGGCAGACTTAGATCGTCTTCTTGGCCATACCCCATACCTTGATGCGTCAACAAGACACATAATCATCTCTACGTGAGTGATTAACATACTTAATTGTCCAACTAATAATGGCCAATATTTTTGGTCTATATAGCTGGCCATTATATCTTTCAGAAAACATCTTTAGTCTTGGTGATATTGCCTTTCCATTAAGTTGAGTGGCGATATCTCAGTATTAGGACTTCTGCTTCTTCTACATATAAGTATGGGCTAGTCGCCTTTTCATCTTCCTAAGATATTCTTATACTTTACAAAATTCAATGATACACAAACCGTGACTTACACTAGGATACTTCTGAGCCTATCTTTAACGGTAAGTGTCTCTTCCTTCAAGCTAATTATCCTTTGCTTGCCCATTACCCAACATGGCTAGTAAAATATCTGTTATTGCTCTCATGTTGTACATAATTGGGCCTTCCCGTCTTCTTTTCTTCCATAATTCCAACCAATCAGTTGTCATTACTTCCATTGAACCCTTTTGTTAAACATCATCGATTTTTCCAACCATCGCATCCTTCAACGCTCTCGTGTTCACTTCATGATCTCTTGCCACTTCTCTCCCGTTTCTTAATTAGAACATTTGTAATTACCACTTCCATCCTAACTCCCTTTTCACCACATCACATAACATAAACTCCATTCTAACACAATAGATAGCCGTTAATACCACTCATCGACTACTTGATGAGTGACAACATGACCTCCGCCCCCGCCCTACCATTGTCCATGGAGAATGGAAAGGTAAGCAGACCCCTCCTCTGCTGTACTGAAGCTACCATCATGTGCTCACTATATATCGTAGCCTGCCGCCGTGACTAGAGAGTCATATGCCACTGCGGAATCAGCTTCCAGCGCCGAAATGCGCAAATCTTGGGCTTCGGCTATAGAGATCGCATTTTCTTCTGATAGCGATGTCAGCATTCAGGCTGGACCTAGCAAGCAGCCCATAGCCATCGACGCCATCGCAACGTCGCTAGCTAGAACCAAGTCAGTCTCCCTCCAGGTCGAGAATGACGATGGCTCGCTAGTCCGGGCGGCGTCTGCGGGAGCTCAGGTGACCCGTCAGCCCGTCAAGCCCATGATGCTTGATAGATCGTTCCCTGCGGGCCCCATCGCCAACCCGCGCCAGTCGTCAGTGCACATGAGCCGCGGCGGCATGAAGGTCCGCGATCCCAAACAGACCCAGACTGGCTGCTGCCTCATGTGTAATAGCCACATGGAGACTCGATGTGGCGGCGCTATGGCCTTTGTTTGTGGCCACGTATTTGGTGCCGAGTGTCTGGCTAAGTTCCGCGGTGGCCGAGTTATATCGGAGTGTCCCTCATGCTATAGCAGCATGGTTCACGCCTGTGGCCACAATATGGTCCCCATGCGTATCAATGGCGACAACTCATTACCCAAGAAGGTGCAGCACAGCATGGCTGCGCTTCTTCGCACAGGCTGCACCATATGCCATGAGTGCCTGGGCCTTTGCGATAAGGTTGAGGATCTTATCGGCCCATACGCCCGCTATGGGAGTCGATCAAGGATGCCAACCGAGCATCGTGATCTGGGCAGTATGAACAAGGAAACATTCGGCATGCTGTGGGACGATAAGTTCGTCAAGGAGTCGGGGAAGTCGCGTGGAAGACTCCCAATCTTTAGCAAGATGCTTCTACTGCGCTGGAGACTGCACGGCTCCATGAAATCAACAGTCTAGCAAGCTACTTGTTCTTTTTTTCGGGTTGGTGTTTTGGTCTTTTTGGGTCCTGAATCTGGTTACAACTTGAGCTAAAAGAGCTAAAAAGTTGATATGATATCCTTTGCTTTGTTTCGCGTTTACGTGTTAGCATGCTAGTTCTAACAATATACTCAGTTTGAACTTATGGTGGGCGCCACTATTAATGATGTGATGAGTCTATTTTGTAGCTTTTTTATCAGTTTTAGGTTCAGTGATGAGAGTACTGGACCTGATGTCTATCCCACACAATATTTGGAACATGCCTAGCTTTGATACCTGTCTTTTTCAAAGGCTCCAAGACAGCTTGTTGTGTGGTATCTTGGCTGTATATACATAATCCTATTAGGCACAGTGCCTCGATCACAACTATTTTCTCAAGCATAGTCTGTATTAATACGTTGTATGCCTTTTTTTTTCTAATATTCGCTATTAGCCCGTGTAACTAGCTATGAACAAGACCCATTCTTGTCCTGTATAACTGCACCACATCATCTATAGTTGTGCTTCATTTAACCTTGTATATGTTTTTCATGAGAATAAAGTTTCATGATAAACTTCTCAAATGCAGAATACAGATATACTGCCACATGGTACGAAAAAAAATATACCATCCCTTTATATATGGACAGGACAATGGCTTTGCGTCGCCAATGATGCTATCGTTACGCTTTATGAATAGAGATACTAGTTACTTAACTTCCTACTCCTCCTAGAATCCTCTATGGGACTACAGACTTACACGACTTAGTATTCATCACCTCATAATTCAATCCTACCGCGGCGAATTTCGGTCTATCTGATCATCTAATATATATATGTTGTTTGTGAGTGTAGTTATTTGGTATTGGTTAATCTAATGCTAAGAAAAGATTGCCGCGTCCATTACTATACAAGCCAATATAAACCTATCTCCTGCAATATGAAAAACAGCAAATAGGGAATGGCAGATATATAATGGAACAGCCATAAGTGTATGGATGTTGCTTCAATAAATGTCGTAGGGTGTAAAAAAGCGGAGATCAAATCTTACGCCTATGTCCCCCCCCCCTCATTTCAAAATGACATCAATAAAAGGAGGGGAAAAATAGACAAGAACGAAGAGTAGAAAGGATAAGATAGCAAGTCTCGAAGGAAACAAAAAACCTGTGACAAGAAGATATCAAAGTTCCCTTTGTTGCAAACTTCATTGAACTCCAGCAGACAGAAGATATGGGTGGGGGAGTACGAAGACAAACATGGGAAGGCGAGAGAAGATGATTGTTAGAACTTGCAAAAAAGGGCAGCGTGGTGGAACAGCGTAGATGTCCTGGGGAATTGAATCTACGTTGAGTTGCTGAATCATCATATATTGAAACGACAAAAATGAGTGTATGTGTATCGAGTATCGTTGATGATATATTTACATACTTATGCTCTAGTTGATTGCCGAGGATGAATGCTTGTATTGTACCGTAGTTCCAATAGATATCTCCTGAAAGTATATCCTGGAATATCGAAAAATATACGTCCAGTCGTCCTCTCAAACCCCCATTATTTCTTTTTTTTTTGTAGAAAAGTGGTAGGCTACTATAAGCATATGAGAGAAGTGGAAAGGAAGAAACATTCATAATCGTATTAAGATAGATCTCTCTCGATCATATCTAGATCAAGTGCATATCCGAGGGGATGCATGAATCAGCCAGCGTCATCGGCATCGGACCACCAAACACGGACACGAGACCAGGTGCCGGATTCGGTTCCGCCAACAGGGACTGCTCCCACTGAGCTACCAGCTCCGAGGCAGTACGCTTTAAGTTTCTGGGCGAAAAAGTACTAGCAACCTGCGGCAGCAGGATGTCCAGTCTGGGAGCCGTAAGGCTCAATGGTAAGCGCAAGTCGAAGAGGATACCAGCCTTGCTCCTATAAAATCGCAAAAAAAAGACGGAAAATGTCAGTGTCTTGTTTATACTTTAGGTAGAAACATGTGGTGTAAAAGCAGTGACATAAGGAACAAAGCAATTATTAACCACGTACGCGCACAGCAAAGCCAAAATTTGTCAAAAATGAGGCAAGCTTGCTAGGTCAGCGAGACCGAAAACAAAACTTTTAGTAGAACCTACAAGGGAGTCCGAGGTTCATCTCCCACAGACGGGATAGCGTCCGCATCACCCATCGTCGACCCGCTCCAGCGAGCCGATTTAATCGAAGTAGGAGATTCCCAGTTCGACCAATCATTGTCGTCAAGAGCATCAAAAGAAAGAGGTGTCCACGAAAAGTGCTTAGACCTCGAGGCATTGGGGTCGGCCCGAGGGCCACTGCTCTCGCAGTCTCGTGATCTGCGTCTAACGGTGCTAGAAGTGGGAGAGGCTGAAGTTGTAGAGGCGGCGGTCGAGATCTCCTCCTGCTTCTGCTTGCTGGCTGCGATGGTGTCGTTGCTCTGAGAACCGAAGCCGGTAGCATCGTGGGCGACAGCAGATTCGGCGAGACCACCTGAGGGACTTCCTCTAGCTCGGGCAGCAGCTGCAGCGGCGCGGACTGAATCCGGATCGTGGGGATGGGGCTTGCCAGCTCCATGGGCGCGAGTCGCAGAGGCGGAGGGCGAGGTCGAAAACGCGCCGCCGATGGTAGCTGTGGAGCTGTAAATGTAGGAGCCATTGGGGCGGCGCCCAGTAACAGGCTCGTCGCCGACGGTGATTTGTCGAATATCATCGTAAAAGGTCCGGAAGCCGAGCTTAAGGTCCTCCACGATTTGAGACATTCCCACGTTCGAAGAAGGGTATGCGACCCGGGGCTGCCAAGTTGTCCGCTTGGTAAGGTTAGAGGCGCTAGAGATCGCCGAGGTAGCACCAATGCTGCGGCGGCTGTGCGCGCTGTGGCCTGAAAGACCGTTCGCAAAGTGGGCGTTCTGGGCCTGATATAGGGAATTGGATCTAACGATTGGGCTGTGGGCAGACATTCTAAAGTCTTCGATAGGCCCGTCGAGGAGGCTGTAGTCAGGCTCGGGCTTGGTAGGGGAGAGCAAAGAAAGGGTACGGGCGTGACCGCCACGAAAGACCTTCCGACGGCCCTCTTTGGGAGATCGTTGAAGGTTCATTAATAGCTTACGGCGGTCACTCTCCTGACTTAAGCGAGATGTAGCATCGTCATCAATCGGTGTCACTGGAGAGTACGGACGCGGATCTCGCTTCTTGTATGCCTGGTAGGTTGTCCATTGCCGCTTGAGTTTTGTGAGATCAGTCTCTGCTCGTGAGAGCTCCTCTTTGAGTTCCAGAACTTTCCGTTCCTGCGCTGCTATCGCAATGATGAACTCATTCGTGTCACATGGAGAGGCAGACTGTGCAGATATAAGTGGCGTTGGTGGCAGAGAGTTGGCTGTGGGCGTGGGCCGCGAAGGACCAGAAGTAGGCGCAGCGATAGGCAAAGTCAGGGAAAGGCGATTATTGCGAGAAGCTGAGGATGTTGATCGTGACGCCCGAGTCAAAATGTCGGTGCCGGGAGTCGGCGGCATGTTGTCGTCTTCGTCGCTAGGTAAAGAAGAAGTGCTACCAGAGATGCTGCCACTTCTTGAGAGCTGAGGTCTACTGTGAAAGTCCAAAGACGACCGGGCAGCAGCAGCCTCTGGTGAATAAAGGCTCGTAGATGCCATGACAGTTGCTGATAAATGCCTGCGATTTGGCTGGTGGTGAACCAAAGAACGAGGACAACGGTGAAAATCAGTGCCGGGCTCTGGGCTTACCAAAACTATAGAAGGTCTCAGGTTTGATTTCGGCAAGAGATTCGAGGGAAGAGTATGTGAAGGTAGTTGATGTTGATCGCTGTATTTGTATATCTGGTTTCGATTTAGTGCGGATAGAGTAAACAAAGATCTTTCGAAACAAATGCGATAATCCAGACGCTTATGGCGAGGAGATTGGACATCAGTAGAAGAAGAATAGCTATTATAGCTGTGATGTTTGGGGCGGCGCTGTCGCCTTCGCCTCGCAGTGGGAGATGAAAGAGAGTAAGACTGCGCTGAGTGAACGACTGAAGCAAAATTTGATAACAGAAAAGAAAGACTTGAATCGTGTGAGCGATCGGTGAGACACAATCGAAGGCCAAGTAAAGCGGGAGACGATGAAGTAGACAATGCTAGCTCAGCGGAGGCAGCGGTAGGAGGGGGGGCCAGGGCAATACTAGTACTATAGTTATGAGAGGTGGTACCAGTAGTGGGTGTAGCAATAACAACAAAAGCAGCAGAAGCAGAGACAGAAGCAACAACAGCTGCGGTGGCAGTAGTAGCAGTATGACTCGCACTGGTAGCAGAAGAGGAAGAAGTGAGAGTCGCAGCAGAAGCAGGCTTAAGGGGGCTGGAAAGGAATACAGGAGATATGAGGTAGGTTGGCGATGGTATCAATACAAAGTCTGGCACCAGACTTTTAGCCCCATACTGGCCGCCTGGTCCAAGCAAGCCCGCGCAACGTCCTGTGCTTGTATTTTCTAGTTCGTCCTCGTCCTTTGACGGTTTCTCGTTGATCGTTTCGGAGGGCTGTGCTTGCATCTTCTGTGGGCTCCCTATCCTTGGATGGCCCATCGCTTAGCCTGGAAGACGGCAAGAAATGACCAGGGTGGCTGGCTGGCTTGCAGTTTTGGATGCAGTCGAGCTAAAGTATGGATCTTGTCTAGCTCGTCTTCAAATCTCCTCTGATTAAGGAGGATCTAGAGCTACGGGACAAGAACATGTTTGTTAGTAAGCTGATACTGATGGTATATTGATGAATGCAAAGCAAAGTTCAGTTGTACTGTAACACTTCGGTGGCTAGATCAACTAACCGAAACTAGAAATGTCTAACTTAGCAGGAGATAACAATAGCACAAGCGCACGCAAAGAGGGACCACGACTTGGTAAAATGAGACTGCTACGATGGTGACAAGGGTGTGTTAATGCGCGGCTTCCAAGCGGAATACAATACAATTCGATAGATGGCTCGAGTTCTCAAAGCCGACGGGAGAAGATCATCCAAAAAATTTAAAATTTAAAAGTCAATATGACGTTCCAGGTGAAATTTATGCGAGCGACAGATGAGTAACGGGGCGAGATGAGGAAACGAGCGTTAGCGGCAAGTTACTCAATGCTGCAAGATTGAATTTAGTTGAAGGGCAAAGGGGAGAAAAGGGAGCTTTGGTGATGAATTCTGTTATTGTTGCGATACTAGTTCTATGCTCATAGAGAGCAAGAGCCCGAACTGGATTATATGCCTTCTCCCAAAACGGCAGAAATATAGGGTTTCAAGTTCGCACCAAGAAAAGATGAAAGTTTTGAAGCCCGTGAAGTTCAGGATTTACAGGTCCCGATGGCGGTTGCTATGCCAGTGATCGCTGCTGTTCGTTTCGCAATATGCAGGTTCGGACGAAACAGTTATTCTGTGGTGTATTAGAAAAGAGAAGAAAAGAACATACAAATCGGAAATTCAAGCATCATAGTCACACCTCTATTGCATAGCACACGTCTTATATATATTGTTCAAGTTATATGGTGCTTATTCTGCATTCCAGACTCTGGCTTTTGTTTACTTTGGTCTGGTTTGGGTTGGTAGCGACTTGCAAGACGCCCCTCATTTCTGCATTCTTCCCAAATGCCGTCGAAACAAGTCCTGGAGGAGGCTCAAGCCTCAGCTCAAGTTATCGTGGGCTTCATGGACAAGTCACCATCAATCCAGCTAGCCATCTACGTAGTGGCGTCTTTCAGTACGAGAAAAGCAAACAAATGGCACTAATTCAAAAGCCCATCACCCATCACCGAGGACAACCAACAATAGTCCGCATCATTTAAATCTTTGGTCTAGTTCTTACTCTCTTATCCCTTCTAACAATATAGCTAGCCAAGTTGCTAAAATTTATCAGGGTTTATCTACTAGGCAGCGCCCTTGTGGCCCTAAAAAGCCTCGATAGCCGAACTTCGTATCAGTATATTTCAGGAACTTTCTTCTGCCTCCACAGTCTAGAACCAGAAGAATGGCTAGTAACTCGATATTCCGATAACTCTTAGACGGGCAAAAACGAGAAATTATTCTGTGCCTAGTTCCTCTAACTATCAGAATTATCTTGTTTGCTGTTTACGATGCAATGTAATCACCGTGTCTCTTCCGAAGCTTTTTTGCATTGCCACAAAACAACCTTGAACTAACTTGACTAAAATGGTCGTGTTGTATTGTTCCTCTCTCTAATATCTCTTTGGTCAAGCTACATTCTATTCTCTCTTCTATTCTTCTATGTAAAGTTGCAGTCTTAAGACAGATGGAGCCGTTCCTGCATATCGCCTCTGCACAAATTCAACGACATATTGTTTTGTTTTCTTATGTGTTCTCGTTCGTCTATTAGCAGGAGCGTCTCATTTAAGAGGGCCATGCACTAAAGATTTGAATTATTCTTATATAGCCTTCGATCAAGCGCCAACAAATCCTCGTTGCTCTAGTTTCCTTCCGTGTTGACATTAGCTACTATATAGCATAAAGCTACCTCAAAGAAAGATTTTCACTATGACAACAAGACACTACTGGAGAGAACACGAATATGATCACGTAATAAGGAAATCAAAATTCTGTAATTTAAGCCTGAAACAATTTCTATGATACCATAAAACTACTTACATGGCCAAATTATCTTTTTCATTACGGCTTCCCTATTCACAGCGCGCTCTAGGGTTATAACCCCTAGGGATTGGCTATCCCGTAACAAAATTTAACTTTTTTTTTCAACTCTTCAATCGACTAGATTTTTAACTATCCTGAGACTAACAAAATCATACATGATAAGGGTTAACCTTCAGAAAACGCATTATATGTTGTCTTTGGGGATACAAACAACTTACACCTACAGTGCAGAAAGTTCGGAGGACGCGAGATAAAGTTGGTATCATTTGGACCTTATGCAGGATGCATATAAATCTGCTTGTGGATTATAGTTATAAAAGCTGTAATATATGCAACCCTAACGCAGGTCTTAGGCGGGTGTTAATGTTATCTTTGAATATTCGCACATGTACATTACCTAATTAGCACATTAGCACATGCTTTGAGTCTTAGACAATCTAACAAAGTGTCTTTCCTTGCGGCCTCTGGATTTTATAGTGAATGATAAGCTAGGCAGCCATTGATCCTAAAGCAAGACTAAATATATGGCCTTGAAGATATCAAGATACTAGAAAGTTGGCAAGTGAGCTGGCAGTTTACAAGAATGGTGCTACTATTCAGAACAGTATGCACACTTCTTGATATCCTGGACCAACTTCGGGCCATGGAAGGGTCACAGAAGAAGCAGGAAGATACCATATGCTCATGGTTTAAATGCCACCGAGCCGAGATCGACTCTCTGGATCTTCATGCCTGTGCCTTACTGTCTACTTTATTACCAGAACTTCGGACGGATAGAGTATTTGGCCTGAGAAGCCGGATCGAGACCAAGTTCGCCGAGGCCCAGAGGTTAGGCAAGTCGAGGATACAGGAACTGCAGCGATACAAGCGGGAGGGGAGCGGAGTTGATCTGGCCGACTGCATAGAAGAGCAGCTCACGCGAACGGTTCGTAGTAACAATCGATAGCCCCTACTGTGAAATAGTGTACTGACTCGATTTATACAGCCGAATCCTAGTGTCGTTGACCTTACAATAGTTGATATCGACGATCTTCTGCAGTCTATTGCCTGTAACAGTGTGTTTAGTTCATTGACTGTCAGGCATGCACGGCCTGATACATACTATAGAATCGATACTATCTACAATATCTTGCGCCCCAACGAAGCAAAATGGTTTACAAGACTTGTCCTTAAAGATCTTTGTCTTGGTATCAGCGAATATATTGTGCTCAGTTCATTCCACTGGACATTACCTCTGATTATCAAGCTCCAAAGTGACCTGGTCTCGGCAACCAAAGTGTTCAATGGGCTTGTATCACGAGGAGCCGGGTCAACTATTCCCTGGAAGTCGATTCTTTCAGAAGCACTGAAACCGTCTTTGAATACCAAGATTGGAAGAGCGTTTTGGAGACAAGGCCGAAGTATAAAACATTGCGGTAAACTCCTCAAAGGGCTAAACGCAAGCGTCGAGAAGAAGCTCGATGGAGAGTTTTGTCAGATTCATATTGACATCAAGAATAAAAATAACCCAATTCGAATATTCTCCAAGAGTGGGAAAGACAGTACTGACGATCGAAATGGTGTTCACGAGTAAGTATAGACCTTATAGATATCATGATGAAGAAGCCCAAAGTTGACTTTTTGACGATCAGAGTTATTCGAAGATCTCTTAGACTCGGCCAAGTTGATGCCAAAATCAAGTCAAGCTGTATCTTAGAAGGAGAGATGCTTGTTTATTGTGATGAGGTGAATAATGCTTATGAAGTATACATCTGTATCGACGAAAACTAACGGCTACTTAGAAGAAGGAGATACTTCCGTTTCACCACATTAGAAACCATGTCAGACGAAGCGGTATATACATTGGAACTGCCTTAGACACCAAGTATGCTAACCAACTCTGTATTCTAACTATCATCTATCAAGGTCGCTAACAAGCGCTAGACCAAACTACAGCGAGCATCTTATGATGGTATATTACGACATCCTCTATATCGACGGTCGATCATTATTAGAAGTCACCCATTCACAACGCATGTCTCAGCTAGCGGACATAATCTGCACCCGCAAAGGCTATTCTGAACTTGTTCCCCGTGAAGTGATCAACTTCAGCAACTCTTCCGCCTTGGATGATCTCCAAATTTTCTTTGACAAGGTCGTCCGAGAGAATGACGAAGGCATCGTTCTCAAGCCAGACGAGCCTTTCTTGGACTTTGGCCCTACTGGCCATAAATTCACTGGATCGCCCATTAAGCTCAAGTACCAATACATTGGTTCGTCTGGAGAAATCGGCGATTTCGCCTGTATCGGTGCTCGGTATGACGCCAAGGCCGGCCGTTTACTCAATATCAAGAACCTGAAATGGACGCACTTCTATCTTGGCTGTCTTGAAAACCCAGATGAGGTAGTCAATGGCCTGGGCAAACCAAAGTACCGGATCGTCATGGCGGTCGAGCCTTCTGCCCCAATAGTAGTGGAGATCTGGCGCTGTAGCCCAGACTACATCTCGGCTGATGCTAATACTGCTTTTGATTACGAGATATCTTCCGGTATCGACACCGGGAACAAACCAACTGTGATGTTTAAGAGGCCGCTGGTCTTTGACGTCTTGTGTTTTTCGTATAGCAAGCCTGGGAACACCGGGTTTTGGTGTCCGCGGTTTCCACGAGTCACTCGGATTCACCGGGATCGTGACTTGGGAGATTGTATCACATTTGCCGAGCTCCAACGCATGGCCGAAGCAGAAGTTAACGCAATTGCTTCTGACGGCGAACTCGATTCCGAAGATCCTATTGGAAATGAGAGTATAGATGCGCCTATTGCTACAATTAGACCACAATGTCCAGATTCCGGCTCACACCAATCTGCTACTCAAATTCCGAGTTCAGATGCTTCATGGGCTCTCGATTCTTCACCAAGTGCCACTCAAAAGCAAACTGTACAACCACAGGAGAAGCCACATATCTTCAGACCTCAAACAGAACCTACCCAGACTAGGAGCACATTGGAGAATAATACTTTAGATAGTGGGCTGTCTAATTCCAACGGGAACATGTCACAAATAACGGATACTCGTGTACCCAAGAGACCAGCAGTTGGAAAGACTAATGATACACTAGAGAGTGGACTATCTAGTCTACCAAAAACTATGTCAATACCTGCCAGCTTGGAACCGATAAAGATAGGTTCTCGTAAGCGAGCTTTACTTCTAGAAACCGCTCAGCCTAGGTTTATTGAAGCGAAGCGACCTCTACTTGATGGCGAGTTTAGAGACCTTCAAGACGATGACGAGCACGGCATTCCAAAATCACAGCTGAAAGCTAGTGACCCGGCTGATATCGCTCATCGCCATCTAGTGGAGTCCAGAGACGTAGAAAGAGTGCCTCCAGCATCCAATACATACTGTGGAAACGCTAGGAGTAAATGTGTATTTCACACTTATACGGTAATGCTCTCACTTTGTATCGCTAACACGCCCTACGTGACCGAAACTCTCCTTCAGCGCCATGGAATACATTCTTTCATCATCGATATCGACCAATGGCGTGATTCTCAACCCGAGAACATGATTTGCTTTGTGGAATCACAGAGGAAAGAGTCAACACGAGAATTCATGAAATCGATTGAACACAATCCATTGCTTGATAGAGAGGGCAACAGGATATATATCGAAGTCTACGATTGGAGGTACTTGGAGCAGGCCTATAATAAAGAAATTGAAACTTCACAAGGTAAGGATAACGCCAAATATAGAGACTTAGAAAAGCGCTGGTGGGTTGGTTTGGTATGATAAAACAAATTTGTATATATGTAATTCTTTACTATACTGCCACTTCGTAGGTCAACGTCCGCATAAGGGAATGTGATACTATATAAACTAGATGTAATCGAGAACATCTTAGCAAAATGTCTGACCTAGCATGATACAGAACTCTGGAAGCAGTAGCAACCTCTGTTTACTTCGCAAAGCATCGCTAGCAGTGTCTAGCGACTCGTCTAGATTTCTAGAGAACAGGTTTAGTAAACCTCCACCTCTAAACCCTAGCTACTCCCTCAATCAAACTCACAAGAGCAAATGGGGGCAGAGTAGTTTAGCACCATCGTGACTGAGATCACGGTGATATTTGGCAAAGTCTCCATAAGACTTGTGTCTGTTTTCTGCCCGCATGCCTCACTAGATATCTCCATAGACATTCTTAGAGGTCTAGTAAGGCGCGGACGTTTTCAGTTTTGTCTTTGCCACTAGTGACGGAAGCTTTGGTTAAGCTGTCACTTGATCTAAGTCTAGGCCTATGACAAAGTCATAGTCTAATCGTCTAGTGGTCAGCAGGAGGCGGCCTCTTTTGTAAGTTTGTCTGTCTATATGTGTTGGTACCCACAGAATGTTTCTTGACTTCTTTTCGTTCTTAGCTGGCGGCGGCCCGTTCTTCTTCTGTTTCGGCGGCGTACACTCTGTGTTTAGCGTTTCTGTGTATAGCAACCGCTTCCGAGCATACCTCCGTCCACCACTAGTATACAGGCCCATTCCCTTTACTTCTGGGGCATGTCGCCGACAAGGCATTCTGTATACCTTGCACAATCTCATCAATCAGCTTGTTGACGTATGTAGACCTTTCTTCTGGAGTAGAGTGCCCATCTTGTCGTGCGTGCAGCTGTTCCAATTTTGAAGCCACCTTGGTGCACTCCATCAGAAACCGTTCAGTCTTCAGCTTGTCGAGTAAGAGTTTCCCAGGTAGTGTGCTTCTTGGTTTAGCTGCTGTGCTGTGTCTACCTAACTGAACCAGGAGTTGAATGTGGTCGATGATCACTCCCACCATCCACTCCTGGTTCAACTTTTCGGTGTCAGCTCCATCTTCATAGACCTCCGAGGATGCGATCGCCTGGCCTACAACGTATTGTCCATCATGGGTTGGTTGCTTGCAGTCGTTTGAAATGTATGCCTGGTTTCCATCTACCTAGTCCATGATGTTCGTCCCCTCTTCATCTTCTTTGTCGCATTTGTCATCCCATGCGGGGTGATGAGCATTGAATTGGTTCACAGAATCCACCGCCCAGAAAGTATAATCCAGGTCAGAAAAGCCTGCTCTTGGCCTGATGATGTTACTGCCACTTGGAGCGTTGTAGACATCAAGAACCATGGTATTAACTCCACATTTGGACACTCTGATAGCCATTATATCACGGTGTTCTTTCACTAGAGCTAGCTTCTCCACCATAAGCCCTTTCTTGTTCAAGTTCACATAGCAGGCCACTTTAGGAAGATGTCTCTTCCAGTTTTCTTCTGGGACGAACTCTTGATACGCCAGGTGGCGCACTGTCTTCTCTGCTTCAGGGTCTTTACTTGCAGTAATTTCTTGGAGACTGACAATATCAAATTTTCTTGCATAGGCCTTCTGAAGAGTGGTCTCTGCTACAGTCCATGATTTCTGGACATTTACTTGCAGGATAGAGTGAACATGAGGGACCTCCTTCATAGACTTAGGGTTGCTTTCACTGTCACGTCAGAGACACTGTGTGGCGGCTTCAGGTGTCTCTTCTGCGACTACCTGTGAGGTTAGGGCTTCAGGCGCCTTTTCCACGGCATTCTGAGAGGCAGGGGCTTCAGACATGATGTCTGATTCTGCATATGAGACCGGAGCTTTAGACGTCTTCTCAGAGTCTGTCTGGAGGTCGGGGGCTTTAGGGTTTTCTGCGACTACTTGAGTGGCGTGGGGGTTTCAGATGCTGAGGCTTTAGTACAAGGCTACTATCACAGCAGCTGATCATTATCTTGGCGATGATAGTACATCAATGGTAACTTAGTTAAGCCAGTTGCATTGTAGCCTGGCACATACAGTAAATATGATGACTTTCTGCCACTTGACAGGTTGCCTTCACTCAGAGATGGAAAACGGGGTTCATGATAATATATATCAATAGGAAAGCAATAGGAAAGCGTAGATCACGTTAATGAGAAAGCTACAGCTTGAGTGCCTAAGCTATATGCTGACTCTGTTCTAAGTTTATTATCACAACTACGAAAGACCTAGCACCCAAGAAAAACAGATAACTCCATTACTATGAACTAACATGAGGCAAAGATAGGAAACATCAGCATTGGCCTCAAACTTAAGCCCGGACAGAAAAATGTGTATCTATGGATCCTGACGAAGTATTCTGCCACAGTCAAGGAAAAATAGATCTTGTGCATTACTATAGTCATAGCGGACAGTAGTGTGGCCAAGCCATTCTTTTCGCTTTGCTAGCAAAGGCTGTTCTTCTACTTTGGTCCCAACAAGCTTCCTCCGCTTATTCGGTGAGATGGCACTGATGGTGTGCTGACCGCCTTTTGCTACTGGCAGAAACACGGCAGAGTCAAAGTCAATTACATTGATCTCCCCATCTAGGCTTTGCAGCACGTTCGGCTTTCGTATGTCGCCATGCGCCACCCCGAGACTATGCATCTTGTCGAGGATGGAGACTACGGTGCTGATGACACTTGCCTGAGCCTCATCTCCGATTGCCCTGACCTCAGTGCCGCTGTAGGACAGCAGGAGGAAGCATATGATGCGCACATCGAAGTCGTAAAAGAAGATCTGCTTTAGCGGCACGAGGTCTACCAAGCCAAGGCAAACCGGGATGCCATGGCCCTGCAGGGGCCGCAGCCTCTGATACACAGCCGCTTCTTTTTCTAGCTCGGATACCCGCCCTCCAGTGACTCCTTTGGCAACAAAAGTGTAGCCATACTTCAACAGTGTGACCTGGAACAAGGCACCACATGCACCCTCCTTCCCAAGAACCACAACACCTGGCACCAGGCCCTCACGAAACTGATCTTGTAACAAACCTATGAACTGCGAAGGGGAAATTAGATGCCTCTGCTTCTTTTGTGTCCTACTGTGCTTCCCATACTTCCCAGCAACCCTTGCAGCCTCGGGTACAGCATGTGTTCCAGGGCGATGAAGTGCCACATTGGGGCACCTAGTGTCTAGCAGCCAGCTGTTGATGAGCGATAAGAGGCATGCCCGTGTGCAATATTCCCTAGGCCTCTCTCTCTGCTGGTTGTTTCCGCTGGACCCTGTCCGTGACGGCCACTCCGCGGAGCTACCGCCCTGGCCCTGGGAGGAGCCGCCAGCTTCGCTTGGCCCACCACCGCTGCTGGTGCTGCCCCCGGCGCCGCTAGAGCCTGCCCCTCCTCCAGGGCCATCNCACCCGGTCTGATACCTGAGGGGACGGGGAACGCCGTGGATCCCGCTTAGTCTTCTTCACAGGCGGTCGTTTCCAGTCGCCGCTGCTCGGCATACGGTTGTGCCCTTTTCGGGTTTTCTCCGGTGTTGTTTTGTCATAATCTTCCATAATTTTCCATATAACTTCGAAATCAACCACCCATTTCTCACACTTGTTCAATGCAGCCATACGCTCGTTGTTGTCATGGTATGCTGACTGGAGCGCCATGACAGTAAAGGCAAGAACCTGGCAGACTGCATTGCTCCAGACGACATCATTATTCGCCTCTACCTCGAGAAGTGGCTGCGCCAAATGGTAGTATAGCACAGTCGGATCTGCCTTCCAATCAATTTTAAGAAAGACAATTGCATCACCATTGGTGAGATAGCCGTATTCCAGCCCAGCCTCTAACATGTAGTTGTACGTCTGTACAATGGCNGCGGACGAGAGGAGCTCTGCATAGTGCTTGGATTTATCGTCCTTGCCCGTCGGGATCGTCGCCCTGTTCACGACCTCTTTGGATATGTCCATTGCCCGGAGGCCTTGCTCGAGATGCATGGTGTGAAGCTTATAAGGTGCCTTGTACTCGATGACATAAGCAATGTCTTTCTGATTATAGGCGCAGATTCGGTCTGTTTGCAACTTTGCATCTCGTTGGTCTGTGTCTCGTTGGTCTGTGGCAGAACTGCCAGGCAGGTAGCTGAGGTTTTTGGCAGTTGTTGTGAAGTGGATGTTATCGGGAATTCTTAGGCCATGTCTTTGAAAATCAAAGTTCTTCAACTGCAAAAGGATGTCTTTTATGGGATCTTCCATGATGTATTAAATAGAAACAATAGAAGCCTCATCCCGAACAAGCTTGGTGGATACCTTACTACCTACTGTTTTCATGAAATTTAAGCTCTCAAAGAGCTGCTCCTCCTGAGGCAATATGGCATATATCATCTTGATATATTTGTTTTGCTCCAAGTCAAAGTCATTCCATGGCGTAAGAAGGAGTGGGCATTTCTTGTTTTTAGGGTTAATTGAGGGAACCTTGCTTGAGGCATAATTTTCAGTGGAAAGATAAACCTTACACAGGATATTCTCATGCCATGC
>LXGT01000388.1:0-27010 GCA_001640655.1 Endoconidiophora laricicola | reverse complement strand
TTCAGTGGCAGGAGTCTCTTCAATGGCAGTAGTCTCCTGGGGAGTCTCAGAGGCAGGAGTCTCTTCAATGGCAGGAGTCTCCTGGGGAGTCTCAGAAGCAGGAGTCTCTTCAGTGGCAGGAGTCTCTTCAGTGGCAGGTGCCTCAATGGACATGATCTCTTCAGAAGCAGTCTCTTCGGTGGCAGGAGCTTCTTCAGTGGCAGGAGTCTCTTCGGAGGCAGGAGCTTCTCCAGAAGTCAAAGTCTCCTGGGGAGTCTCAGAGACATCTTCGATATCTTGAATAAGCTCAGCCTCATCAGTCTGTTTATCCTGGGCAGCTTCTGGTTGAGGTTTTTCCAAGGGTGTAGGAACGATTTTCTCGGAAACCAGAGTATCTTCAGTGTTAGTGGCTTCAGGCTGAGCCTCAGCAGACGTTTTTGTAACATAAACAGGGATTTCGACCTCAGTAGCCTCAATGGGAGCTTCAATTGGAGCTTCGGTAAACTCGCTTGGCTTTTCTGTTACCTGAATAGACACTTCATTAGAAGTTTCAGTAGACACCTCTTGAGCCTCAGTCGAAGACTCAATAGGCTTCTCTTCAGTAGGCTCAGTGGCAAGCTCTTCTGCCGATTGTGTCTCTTCTGGACTTTGAGCAGCGTATTGTGTGGCAGCCTCGGGCTCAGATTGGCTACAGGCCACTTCAACAACAGACTCGGTTACCTCGCTTTGGTTCTCGGCTATGGGTGTGTTATTGGAAGCTGCCACGATAGGCTGGCCGGAACCAGGAGCTTCGTCGACTGCAAGAGTTTCAAGAGATGATGCTTCTTCGGCAGCGATACTAGAGGATTCAACATCTGTAGATTCCCTAACAGATTCTGTGATAGTGGCATCAGCTTCTTGCGAAGACTCAATTGGCCCGGATAGACTCTCTGGTGTCTGTTCAAATGGAGATGACTCGACGACAGCAGGATCAGTCTTTTCTTGTGGTGACTCAGTCTGGGATTGGCCTCCAGTAGCAGCAGCAGGCTCCGCAGCCTGGTCTTTTTCGACTCCTCCAGCAGTTTCCGTTTCATCTGTGGATGCAAATTCGTGATTTTGAGGTGCTAATGAGTCGTCGTTGTTGTGAATGGATTTGTCTACTGTATTATTGAAAGTACCGTATTAGTCTTGCGTCGTTCAATCGTGATAGGGTTAGGGTTTGTATAACGACATACCAGGAGATAAATCATGCAATCTCTCGTCAAATAACTTGAGGTCTTCAATCTGAATAGGTTGAATCTCAGAGTGCTCAGCAGCCTGGACGGCCGTAAAAATGTTCGCAGTGGTAGCATTGGCCTCGTGGTTTTCTATGGGAGCCTCCATGTTGAGGGGCTGCAGATGGCCAGCGGCCTCGTGATTTTGCGGTGCTTGAGGGTCTTTAGTGAGTGTTGGTAACGTTCTTGTGAGGACGCCTAGGGTAGACTTGAGTCTCTGACTCTATCGATATAATAATAGCTTGGAAGCTGAAGCTGCGTATAGCGAACTAACGGAAGTAGCAAAAGGTAGGGGCACTTATGGCAAGCTTTTGGGAGGTATAATCTTCAAGGCTAAGAAGGAGATTTTTAGAGCTGGACCTTTCTCAAAGAGAAGACTGAAGAGACAGCCGCTGGATAGTAGTGTACAAAGTCGTTAAAACGAAAGAAGAGTTAGAGAGGGTATCAAGGTGGTTTTTTGGTACGGAAATGGATGGAAGAGTCTGTTTTCTTAGTGGATTTCTAAGATACGAATCCAATCAAAACAAAAGACGATAACTGAAAAGAAACGAGAGATCAAGAAACATGAACTGTCGTAAAGATGCAAGCAGCAAGCTAGAGCAAAGGGAAAGTTAGAGGGAGTATGAGAGGGAAAGAAGAGAGAGGAATAGTAGGGAAGAAAGAAAAAAAAAGAAGCAGAAAAAAATCCAGCTATAGAAATATAGTGCGTACGGCCTTTTTTTTTTTTACTGTTTCGTAGGTAAGCAGATAAGAAAAGCAAGACTTGAGCTGGAATTTTTACTTGCTTGTTAGATATTGACCAGGCTAAGCATAGCAACATCAGGATGCAGAAGACGGCAACACAGATAGCTAGACAAACCAAGTCGTCATATCCAATATCTACAGTGGACTTGGGTTTTAACTAGTTGCAAATACAGGGCTATTTGGGTTCGAGAGGGGTAGATGATACCATCTATCTTACCGTAGCATTTTCTCTATACTATTTGCAGCCTTGGATTCAGTAGAGTTACAATTATAGCGTGACCTTTGGTCTATCGCCTTTCAGACTGTCTATCCGTTGCTTATAGACACGAATCACCTGGATCACAAAGAGTGTTATATTGGTAGCTATGAGCAAGTAAAATAACATAATAGCAAGCTAACTTGATAGTCTGAGAACAATGTAGGCTTCCTCTTCTTGCAGAACAAGCAGTTTGTTTGCCTAAGACCTTGGCAAAGACAAAGAAGCCCATAATCTACTATCTTCCCTGATGTCATATAGCTACAAGACAGTTTTTGGATTTCCTACTGCTGGTAACTCTAATTCCAAGAACCATAGCCGGACAAACTGGAGATATCACGAGAAACAAGCCCGAAAAATGCACCGTCGAAATCTTTTCGTTTTCTTCTCATGCACCACAACAACAAAGCCATGGACGCTTCGTCTCCACGTCTGTTTTTTTACCCCATATTTATCTTCTCTCTTTTGCTGTGTCTTGGTGGGCACAGAGCAGAAAGATTATCTTCCTTTCTGAGGCTCCCCCCCCTCCCTTCCTTCCTTCATGAATTTATGTTATTTGATATGATTAAATCTGGGGTTTTTTTATTCGATGTTTATGTCAGAATTAGAACATGGTGTGCTTGGCTCGAAGAAATACATAGAATCGATCCTAGTTGTTCGGCTGAGGTTTTGAGCATGGCCCTGCTCAATAAGCGCTGAGCTTGACTTAACCAAAAATAACAGCAGTACAAAAGAAAATGAGTATCTGACTAGACCAAGCAAACCCAGCAAATTATCCCACCAGAAAAATAACACCCCAGCGAACCAATGAACAAGGCCTGTACTGCACAAAAAGGCTAAACTGTTGGTATCTAAAGCCTGTTCTTTGCGTGCTGGTGAGTATACAAAGAAGACAGATATGAAGTCAAGTCTCTGATATCAACAAACAACACAAAGCAAAACACAATAATCAAGACAGGTATAATAAACAAAAATACTCGGAATTCCTTCAAAAGCAGGAGGCAGGGAGCCGATCCAAAGACTTGTCAGAGCGGAACTAATAACGCCAGTAGTAAGAAGTAGCAATATCAACTATCAATAGCCAGTTCCTACGCAGTTTTAGACTTGCTATATAAGCTATTACTGCATTTTTAGCCGCCGTAGGCCTTCTATCATTGATGTCTTTCTTCTCCTGCTGCTACTACTGCTGCTGCTGCTATACCTAGAGCTAAGGTGCTAGAAGGCTTCCAGATGCCATTTTCGGCCAGCTCACAAAGTACTTGGTATGAATGATTGGACGGGTCGAAAGCCACGATAACACAGCATATGAGACGGTCTGAGTTGTCAGACGCTGTTGATTCTGGCTGTATATGATGCTAGCTCTGATTTGATTCTTGATCTTGGCAGTCTGATTTCTTTCGAACCAAAACTAAATTAAATTGTCTGCTACTCGTAGAACTTATCTTCCCAGAGTGGGGAACTAAGCTTGTCTCTGTCGGCTCAAGAACGATGATATGTTGAATAGGATTTGTCTCTAGGAAGCGGCTGATCTGGTTGGTCTTTTATTGTTTCTTTCGCTATGTTTTTTGCCGATAGAGGCCTAAAGCCTAGCAAGGGTCTTCTTCCATGTCGAGATATTCAAGCCAAGCTAACAAATGGAAAAAGAAAAGAAAAAAAAAGCCAGTATTTGCTTTAAGCATTAACTAATGTATCTACATGCTACTAGTACTAGTATTGACAGAGTATTCGGGCTTGATCAAAGCTCTGTAGCTTACGGAAGCACAGTGTGACAAACACTCTTTCTTTATGCATCTGTCCTCTTGTATAACAAGCACTGCAGTTGCTTTTTCTTTTCGCCTCGTTCCATAGCTCACGATCTACAGGTGCAGCAACCGTTTCTTGGTTCTACTGCGCACTGACTCTGATTGGGCCGTTCCCCCGCTATCAGGGAAGGCAGGGTAGGTAGGTAGGTAGCTTTCCTTGGGGAGCATTGTTTATAGCAGCTTCCCTTCTTGTTTTCTATTCCATTAGTGGGTCAATATTCATGTTCTAAAATAATCATGATGTTTCCTTTCTTGCTTTTGCATCAAATAAGTGAAAGAAACACACTCAGGTGTTTAGTCTCCATATAGTCAAAGTTAGTGGTAACGAACTAGTTTCCGTTGACGCCATCTAGTTCTGTATCCCTCATATGCCGAGATTCTTCGTACAAGCGGACTTGTACGAACACACAACGCCGATTCTTTCTCGAACCGCCGTCCTATAGACATTTCTATCAGCAAAATCATTGGACCTGCTTCGTAGATTCTGGCTTGTGGGCGCTCGGGTGGTATGATCAGCAACTTGCACAAACAGGTTGCTGAAAAAAAGGCACGAATTATGCAGCATCGGGCACTATATAACCCTACACAATGTATGTAACGCTCAATATATCATATCACGTCTCTATATAATGAGACTCCAGCCATCTTCTATTCGCTACTTGACAGGCAACTTCGCCATATCACCGTATCACAGGCCAACAGCAGCCATAGCACAAGAAACACAAGCACAAGCTGCAATCAATCTCGGACAACAACGAGCCCGGCTTGCTACGGAGATAATTCACAGATACACGCGTCCATGTCCATCCATCCACACATGCATACCTATACCTGCAGTTCTGACCTGACACCATCATTGCTAGGCGAATGTTCTTTGCTGCTCTCGTTTAGCCAGCCCTGCCTGTGCCTTCGTTCGCTTATATATATATAGTTGGTACATGTATTTATTACTTATATTGCCTGTTTTCTGATATTCAATGAATATGCACGTAGAGTACAGAGTGTTCAGTTCTTGCAGCTATCAACACGCAACCCACAGTCATACAGTCAATATGCAGAGAACAGACGCACCTATGATTTCATACATGCCGTATTATACTTGGTCTGCGGGTCGTCTTTTACTCTCTGTGCTATCTTTCTCTGTTTATTTGTTTCAATGCTAGTGGCGACGGCCTGTAGCTGTGGCTAGCCGGGTCCAGGCGTAGCAACCAAGATTGGGCATCAACACAGTAATAGTGAGACTAGTACTAGTATTATTGTCTGAAATACTAAGACAAAACGCTCTATTTTTTCCCTTCTCCCCTCACGTAGGCCAAAGTCAGGCACAAAATACAACTGCAACATAAAAACAAACGAAATCAAAATCGAGGCCATTTCTCGCCTCTCTTCTGCTTGGTCTTTTTCTTCCCGGCTAGTCTACCAGGAATGCGGCAGCGTCTGGCGGGAACCAAAATATCACTGACAAATAGAACTCACTGTAGCACTGTTGCAACTTGCGGCTTGTTGCTGCTACTATGAATTTGTTTCCTATCTATCAACACAGTAACCATTGCCTCCTTCGTAACATCCTTCCCCGGGATATCTCTCTACCATGCTTCTAGCTTCACGACTTAAACGGAGTTCCCATCTTAGGCAAGGTCAAACGAGCCGATTTTACCAAGCGTAGCATCTGCGCAGTCAGTTAGTCTGTGATTTTTACTCAGCATGCAGATATCTAGCCTACAAGTATAATCTACTACCAACTAAATTATGTTACATGGTATTTACATGATAACGTATATTGTATGCATGCAATCCATATAATAAGACGTCGCATCAAAGGAGTTCCAGTAGCTACATAGTAGAGATCAAAAACTTCACACAAGTATGAAAGAATTACACTTACACCCACCAAGTACCCAATACTTATCAATACACATATTGCTCCACTCATTCGCCAGTACTCGTTACTAAAGCTCTTTGGTTGGCTCCAAGTTGGGCATCAACCATAAACCCCGAATGTCTCTGATAGTCTTCCTACTTTAAGTCCTATACTCCCTTAATAAGTCACATGTGAAAGTAGTTGAAATCAAGGTGTTACTCTTTAATAACCAAACTGTATTAGTATCCGTGTCAATGAGCTGGATCTTGTTATCGCTGCTCGCTCCTAACTGCACATTCCAGTTAGTTGACGTGTCAAGCATGAGATATATACAATATACATAGACAACACTTGCCGTTCGGGCTCTCCGTTATATCTCTTCCGCGTATGACATGTTCATTCTTGGCCGTTCTGGCCACTCCATCTTCTTATATTTCGTTGGCCTATTGGGTCGGATCAAAGAGAGAATATTGATATGGCTGAACATGACATACTCTCACAAATGATACCACATATGCATAGCTTGCCAAGCCATTATAAGCTATGATTCTCACTGCTAATACCACGCCCAGTTATACAGCAGCAGGTCCATCTGCTGCTTGCAGCGCAAAACTCTGAGTCTTTCTTGTCTACTATATTGTTCGGTCTACTGCTAAGCACCCCGGATCTCAATTCTCTTAGGTTATTGCATACTGAGCGAGTCGGGTAGATGGACGGACAACCGACTGTAGGATGTGATACATATACGCCTTTTCCCTCGTTCCCATCACGGAAGGGGGTCTGAGTTTATAGACAGACTCTCAATGTTCTACTATTTATGATGCTTCATATGAACCTTTTTGTGCCATCAAGAAGCGGTGAAAGATTGAGCCCAAGCGAACTCTTCGCATAGAAGAAGAGGTACAGACTTCTGGTTTGTAGGACAGTATTTGGACAAATTTGATATAATTTTATTAGCCTGATATTGTCAGAATTAATTTGATCATTTTGTTTTGTAGGTAGCCCCCTCATGCAACTCGATAGTCTGATCGCCTTCCCATAACCGTACAAGTTTGACCACAATTAACAAGAAATTCTTGTGCTTAACTTTCAATGACCGCCCCCCCCCCCCCATTTCGGCCCGAATTATCCACTATTTTAACCCTATCTACACAAATTATAACCCCAATCAACCCATTATCTTAGTGATGTTCATTGCTGTCTAGCATCGAGTGACAATTCTATTACTACCCACACAATAACTTTACAATGATAGATTGCTGGACGGAAACTTTTTCAGATTCAAGAATTCTCATTTTGCTGGGAAAATGGATTCTCCGTAAAAGCTAACAACAAGGCGAGAAAAAGTAAAAGGTATCCATATGCGATCTGTAATGTGCAGCTTGTATAACAAGTTCATGTAGTAATAACGCACATGGGACTTCGACCTAAAACGAGCTTTTAGTGTACTCTGCTGTCCTTTAGTTAGCTAGGAGAGGTCTCCTAGGGATCTCAAAATGCCCACTCGCAGTGGAAGCAAAACAATACATGTTAGGTTATTTCATCAACAGTAAGTAGGTGTTTCGAACTGATCTACCTACAGACAAATCAAAGTTTACTGGATAATTTTGGTATTTGAAAAATGTCGTTTTTATATAGTAGCTATGTATATAGGACGATGGTAGGCGCAAAAGCTAGCAATTATAGTGATTATAGTGATTATAGTAGATGCAGATATATTTAGAAGAGTGATGGCTGGTAAAAGTAGGTTGATGTTAATAAACAAGTGCAATGAGTAAAATGCATAACTAGCACGAAGAAAGCAGATACAATAATCATAAAGACAACGAGAAAGCCAAGAAGAAGAATAAATAACTTGGGATAACAACGGAACCAGATTAGATGCCTAGGAATATGATATATCGTTCTGCAAACAAACCCTTTCCCACCCACACACATTGGAAAATTACCAAACTAGAGCCATTCAAGATACTATCCCAGATCGACAATGGTAATTTGACGGAATTAGATAGACCAACTCAACGTATTGGCAACAGTTCTGCTATAAATTTCTCGGTTACCTAGAGCTTCTGTCTCGAGTTGAGACTATAACGACAGTTATTTAGCTTGCAGGCAATATTTCTATCGCCTGTTGCTAGTAATGCGACATTCTGGCAGTGCTGCAGTTGATGATCATGGTGGCGGCGACTCTGAAGAAAATGCAAAATAAAATGAAAGAATAAGAATATGAAAACAATCAGCAAATACAAGCGAGCGACAGGCCAGAGATATACTTGGGGGTGGGCAGTTGGTTAAAGTTGTTGTATTTGGGGTGGGTATCGTGTTAATTAGCGGTGCATGCCGAATTGATGTATGCCAATAAGATGATCCGCTCAGGCCGGTCGTATGGACAATCGTGGTAGCTCATCACAGTCTCGTGTGGCTTGGTCCGGGTACGGTATAGCGTGTAATGGGAAAAAAAGAAGAAGAAGAAAAGAAGTAGTAAAAAGATTGCATCGCTCAAGATCTGCGAGGTTCTCTACATGGCCATCTCTGCCTGGAGCTTCCGTAGCTCGGCCTCCTCGTCGTCTTCTTCGGCTGCTTTGCCCTTGACTATAGATTATCGTGTTAAAATAGAAATGAAAGAGAGAGATATATATGCAAGGAAAAGAGCGTGGCGTAGATACTTACTGGGTCCAGTTGCCACCACAGGCATCCGATGGATGGCATCTGAGACGGGCACAGATCCCGTCTTGAGTAGTTCGTCGTCCAGCTGTTCCTGCTGAAGAGCCTCGAGCTCGTCTTCCAGCTCGTAGTCGGGAATATCGTTGCCAAGCTGGTTGTTTGTGATGGCGCCGACGATTTCGTCGCTGAGGGCGTTTTGTTCGCGAAGATCCTCCCTATAGAAAATAAAAGTTAGCTAGTGTATTCGCCGTAAGAGATATGACACAGCTGCTTGTATGAGCGCTAGGCCTAGGACTACGACTACAACATACATGGTCTGGTCGACCTTGTCTGCCGTGAGCTTCCCATGGATCTGCTTCATGGCAGCGCCGGCCCGCTGCATCGCTGCTAACGTCTCCATATTGATGTTTGCCGACTCTATCGCATTGACCTGCTGCTCCATAGTCACGATCTGGGCCTGCGTCTGTTCTAGACTATGCTCATGCGCCTTCTTGCGTCTCAGGGCAGCCTTCGCAACTATCCACCAAGCAAAAGAAAAAACGGTTAGCAAAGACATGTTCGAGATGTGTCATCTAGTACCTATGGTAAAATATGCAGTATTGCAGCAACGATAGTTATTCCTATCAAGTCTAGATGATGATAGTAGCTTACGGTTCTTGTTAGTAGTCACGTTCTTGCGCGCAATTGCATCTTGCTCATCCATCTGACTCTGTAGGTGCCGTTCGCGTTTTTGCAGCATCTCGAGTTGCGAGCGCAAACCCACGATGGCATTCTTCGGGCTATCCTTCTTGCTAGTGGCGCCGCCTCCAAACCAGGACCACATTTCCGGAGATGAGGGGGTGGTAGCGTTGAATAAAAAGGAAGAGTATTGAGAGATAAGAGATCTATGGGCGAAGAAAGCCTGCGCTTCCAGCCTATTTTTTGACCACCAAAGCTCGTTAGAGTTGAAGGCCTAGAGTCGAGAGATAAGGCGAATTTCGCGGTTTCGATTTCGAGGTTAGCGAGGATGACGAAGACCGGGGGGATAAATAGAGGAAGAGGAGGGATAAAGAGAGAAAAATAAAGAAAGGCGTGCTTATGAACCTCTCTGAGAGGCGGTCGGAGAAGCAAATCGAGATTTGGCGTATGAGAAACTTGTGTATTGGTTGTCGCGCTGAAAAAAAAATCGTAGAGTTTGTTGAATGGCGAACAGGTTAGAGCAAGAAAAAGCTAGAGATCGTTGACGATGGTTTTATTTTCCTCAAGGACCTCTTTGAGTTGTTGGCTAGATATGGATTTCCTAGGTCCAGATTATCGGTCTATTGGTGGGGTCAGCGAAATGACGAAGGCCGCAATCGAAAGCTGGAGAAGCAGGCTGGCTAGTAAAGATGCCTACTCGGCTCTATTTCTTCCTCATACATACATAACAAGGCTCACCTTTGACAACACGTCCTCTTGCCAATATATCGTATATGGAAACAAACAAAACCAGAACAGTGTTCTAAGAAAGGCTGAACAGATCTGGAGGCCAAGATGTCAGTCGGTTAGTCTTCCTCGTTCACATCGAAAGTTCGGCCACCGCCCTCCAAACAAGGCGGGAATTCTGGATGACGGAAACCCGATAGGCTGCCACTTGAAGTGGGTATCTCACTAACTGATATGCACTGAAATCTTCATGCTAAGTTGTTACTACTTGACTCACTTTACCTAACATGTCTAATAATAAAGGGTTAGATGCGCCACACTCTTAACCCTAATATAATATATATAACCCTGCTTTCTAATATCAAAATATGGTAACACTTACGTCACTCATATGTTTCTCAACAATTACTTTCCATCATGGCGTTTGCGCTGCCTACAGCGTCAAAACTCAGTCTCCTGTCAGATCTCGTGACATGTAGTGTTGACGATAAAGTCAGATTTCTAGGATGGTAAGAAAAAACGTCAAGTTTGAATCTGAACTGAGCATATAATTAACAACTTATACAAGTGTCACCTACTACTCAATTGAAACTGGAATCTTGACTGTCCAGCATAATTATCCGCAAGGAAACGGCACTCGGGCAGCCATCGATGTCAACCTACAGCTGGAAACCCTCACTTCTGATCATGTTTCCCTTGGTTCGTGGGTCAATGTGCTCGGCGTTGTAACATCCATTCACAAGCCGTCTAGGACTCGTCACTTCACAGTTATAGCAGTACACTGCTTGAGCATCTGGGCAGCAGGAGCCTTTGATCTTAGTAAATACGAAGAACATCTTTTGTCAGCAGTTGATGACTCCGATGGTTGAAAGAGACTTGAAATACTGCCTTCTTTTACTCTAAATATCATAGTTCAACAGGCTACAATCCGGAAGTTTGAAAAGCGTCTTTCAGCAGTATAAACCCGTAAATATATGTTGTCTTTAGAAATTATCCAAATCAATCTTAATGGTGTGTTTCTGCTCTATAATTAAGACCACTGCCCTTAGCATCGTACTAATATTACGTCTTCTTACAACGAGATGATAATCGCTCGCGAACATTTCGCTTTTGGTCCTCATGGGATACCCTCTGGTGATAATTCTTTCTAATAACAGAATGCATTAAAATTGGCTGGTGGAGCGGACATTTGAGGATCTTTCCTGGCGGAGTCGTCCTCGCCTTTGCGGCTGCTCTCTGGTTAGAAAAATGCTGAAATTTCCGACATATCTGGTCGATTTGCTCCTGTCAACGAGTTTCCAGTGTCAGTATTTCCATATATGCTCTAAAATATCAAGATAATGATCAAAGTCACTCACGTTTGTTAGGCATTCGCCGGGTGTTGAGATGAGAAAGCCATCGTCACCCTGCCCCCCGGAGCAATATTAGACAACGTCAGTATCACAGCAAAGTGTTCTCTGGTAGGCGTTGACCCTACATGTCTTGTGAATGGGCGCACGGCCGAGTATGGACCCAGTAGTAGATGTAGCTCCCACGTAATGATCTTGCGATCAATGTTCCACCGGGGGATCCAGTAGTTATTGAGATGCGAAGATTTGTGATTTGAGTAAGAAGACAGGCTTGTGGTGCTATATAGAGTAGCGTTCTACTTATATGACACGCGTTTATGCGTTGTGTGACCTTGGAAAGCCTGAACTTGTATGTTGTGTGTGCGTTGATGAGGATGAAGATAGTTTGAGCTTAAGGTAGGTATATGGCTAGGTGGTATTTATGAAAAACTCTTGATACAGGTTTTAACATGACAACCTGACTGTTATAGCCCTAGAGAATGTTCCTATGACTCACTATCTAAGAATCTGTCGTGGCTTTGAACAGAGAGATGTTTCTTTAGTAGCGAATAATATGATTTACTTTGCAAATATCAGCCTCAGTTCATTTGTAGTGCGTCATTCTTATGCCAGGGCTGTCAAGTATTCAATGCATCGTTCTTATACGAAGCATACGGTGATTTTTACAAAGTTCTTGACGTGATAGGTGGCAAAACATGGCATAAGCTTAGACGATAATCATCAGCTTTGGTTATCTATAACATCAAGGCAGATAATCACAAGTAGTTATATATAGTTATATGTGATTAGTTACTAAACTGAGACGTATTCTATCTTTCATTTAATCTTCCTATAGCCCAGGATCAAGTTATCACTTTCAATGGCACTTCACTCATTTCTATTTTTTGAATATTGAATTTACTACTATTAGTAGTCCGAAGTGAAATTTTTTTGAAAGATATTTGCCTTTTCGTATGCCTTCCGCATATCTAGGGTACACACAGCTCTCGCATGCAGCTTTCACTTTATGATAAAATAATGCATATTCAAGTTTGCCGAGCTATCAATCATGATGCAAAAGTGCAGGTTGATACGATCATTATCAAGGAGGGTCAAAATGGCTAGCAGGATCATTGAGGCTATCTGTATCTGTTGTGCCGTCATTCCGATGATATCCAATGAAAGCTTCTAAGCTACAAAGACGAAGCAGAGCACGGTTTCTACAATTTTTTTTTCTTTTTATCATTAATCTTATTAAGTGCTTCCTGGCTTTCTACAGAAAATAGTGATTAGTGGATTTGAGGTGTCAGGCTCCCTGAGATATTAGTCATAGTCATCGTGCTGAGACGCAAAAAGAACATAGAATATGCAGAGCTGTCATAGCAACATAAGGTACTTAGACGATATATACTTTGCAATTAGGAATGTGTGCCATAATATTAGACGTTATGCTTAAAAAAAAAGATACAAACAAGAGCTCTAGACGAGGGTAACAGTAAATATAGATATGAGCACAGAGAAGCGGTTTAAACGCCTTTTCAATGCAGACAATCTTATACACAAGAGGTTAGAATCACCTCTACCTTGACCTCCACCTTTTTGTCAGATTTGATGACTGATGACGAAGTCTCCCTAACTAAAGCTCTTCTTGTGAACTGGTGGGCTCTCTTTTCTCTAGTCTCTTGGAGCTCATAGGCATACTCCTTACTTCGTACTTCGGAGCCACAACAATGTTCTCCGAGTTAAATTTCACTGTGCGGCGTACAGGGTCACTAACCACCTTCTCATTCTCATCTTCATCGTCCTCGTGAATAACAGCCAGCTCGTGAGAACGCTCTATGGCGACATATTCCTCTACGCTGGTCTCTTCTGGTAATTAAAGGGCCACAATTGTCTTGCGACTCTTCGAAATACCGAGGAGTCTCAAGCCGGATAGAGCGTTGCTCACCACCGATTCGCGGGGTTTCTTGGCCTGGACAAATTTGATAGTGATGGTCTGTTCCAGGTCCTTAAACAGCTTGATCATGCTAGGGTTATTGCCCCAGCCAGTCTTCCATAGCGCGGGCGAGGGGATCTTGCATGTCCTATTGAAGAACCGCACAGTCTTAATCTGCTCGCGCGAGAAGATCAGGTCAGGTCACGACTTGCTGCCAGGCTGGATATGATGTAGGCAGCAGATGGCGCCCGTGGCCCAGATCTTTCTGTCACGATACTTTTCGTACATCTCCGTCTCGCGCAGGACTTGCATTATATCGGCCTCGGAACCTCGCAGGAATATGTGATGCGTTAGGCCGTCGGTAAGGTCATAGGAAGCTTCATTAGATAGTCCGGTAGAGTAGAGCTCTTCAACGTGGAACTGGGTGCCCCTATGTCGGTTGATTGTAATACCAGTAAACTTGATCCGTGATTCTCCATGTGTCCTCATCTTGTTGTTACTAGTGCCATTGGCATTGTGGCCTACGTTCTGGATCACCTCCAGCTCAAACGCCCGGATTAGGTAAGTGTGGAAGGGCGAAAAGTAGGACTCCAGGGCATAGTGGTAGATGGGAATAAATGGGCAGCCACCCCGCGTCGGATTTGTTACTAGGACACATTGTTTCGGTAGCTCATTGCCCCGAAGCAAACCAGCAGCCATGTAATGGCCATAGGCGGGCGTATCGAGCTCTCTAGACTTAGACTGCGATCCGGTCAGCGAGGCGGACTGGCCCTCGGGCGACGGGGCCCATTTTTCGCTGGGGACAGGGAACATGGCCCGGACTTGTTCGTTGTTGTTCTAGGCCTACTTAAGGTTTTAGCCTATGATTTCAGACTGGATCGGACGAGCAGCGCATTGATGTTCGGCCAATGAGTCGTCAATTACGTTCGGTTCAACGGCAGGTGTATCCAGAGCCAGATGGGGAACCTTACTAATAACGGCCAGTTTCCTAATTGGCATGTGGATGACATAGCTAAAAACGCTCTTCAGCAGAGCTAGGAGCCATTGCGAAATAGTACGAGTTTTAATGATGTTGTCGGAAGCACGGCCGCCAGCAAGTTTATTGGATGCCTTGTAACGAGTCTCTAGTTGAATGAGAAAGGTGGAGCTGAAGAAGGGTGACAGACGCTCAACCAAGGCGAGGCTGTTATCGACAGAGGCTGGCCCTGTACAGACTTGTGCTTTATGTATTATATTAGCGTAGGCCGAATAGCAGACAGTCGTGCCGCGCTCAAAGTCACGCTGGACGTGCTCAAGAAAGGGGTTTATATACCGGCCATAAGTTAGATGTTTATGAAGTAGACACATGCGCATATGCATATGCATGCTGCGTGAAATTGTAGTGTAGCGCGTGTTCCCAAGCATAGAAGCCTTTTTGAGATGGAACGATGGTAGGTCATGGTCAGCAGTCTCGAAAATCTTGTCCCGCTTACGCTTGATCTTCTTGGGCCTGTTGCGGCGGCTGTTACGAGCTGGATCGGGCATTGTGGTGTAGAATGAAGTAAGGCAAAGAAAGATTGAAGTAGAATTGATGGTTTCTGATGGAAAGAAGATTTAGAAGCCTCCTCGGAAGCCTTGACGGAATAGATAAATATGAACGTAGCGTTTCTCTGATAGTAGGAAGAGTCGAATAGGTCGTATGTAACTAACGAGCAGCTTATTGGGAAACGGATGAAGATGAGAGATAAGCTGTCAAGCCAAAAAAAAAAAAAAAAGTAAATGGCGCTCTATATGTGCAACAGGTAAGAAGAAGCTAACTCGGTACGATTGTAGAACAGAAAGATAGAAACCTGCCTCTAGGGTTATTTGGCCAAGACTTCTGGTAGAATTATCTACTCTCAAGCTCTAGCAAAGCGGTGACTTCTCACACACTAAAAATCAATAGTGGCCTATCAGCCAGCTCAAATTTCCTTTCTTGTTGTTCTTTCCTTGCAGTGCCAGCTAGCTTTGTAGTCTAACTTCATCGTAGCTTCTATTTCAGGTTATCTAGCAGACTAGCATGCTCTTATCCAACTTATCTATATCTGGTTGATTATGTACAAAAACGTCCTCTAACCCCTGTTTTCTGTTTGAAAACATAGTGGACGTTATTGATGCACGAATCTAGATTGTTTCAATATATTTCAGCGTTAGTTGAATTTTTTGGGTTAAATCATTACTCGATTAGAAGTGAACTATGACGAGACTCGTTAGTTAAATGCCATGGTGTAGATGTACAATTTAATCTGTGACTTGGTCGATTCGGTAATACTGTTTTTGGATATTATACTTGTAATAAGTCATTAGTGCTATGTTTTAAGTATATTAGAGAATAGCTTTATATGCTTGATTATGTTCTGATAGATATGTACAGTGTCATTATCAAAATTGCTAGTATTCGACGTTGATTATGGTCTCCAATACGGTCGTCATAAAAAATAACCCTAATACTGGGTTACTATGACCAATTATGTCTTCGATATTTCAATGCTAGTACAAAGCAAGCTAACATATTCGCATGAAGGAACCACAAGAACAATTAAGTCTTTCCAAATGGCGTTTAAAGGATATTTTTCATGATGTAATAATTCAGCTGACCAAATAGCTCGACAAAAGTAAGCTATGCCGCGAACGAATTTATGATTTTTTGCCGCAACTAACGATTAACAAAAAAAAAAAAACTCCCCAAGTTTTGCCGATGATATATAACCTCTACAACGTTTTCCATTGGTGATGACCCACTTTACATTTAAGAAAAAGGCTTTGTGTTTGTTTGCAGGATATTATCATCGTGCTGACAATCATATAGTTTTCAGCAACTTATCTATTCAACCACTATCAGGATTTCATCCCTCTCAGCATATATTTCATCATCTTGCAGTTTTCTTAACATCTCTGTCTACTGTGCGCTTACAGCCCATCACATTCCGCTGCCTATCTTGCTTCTCTTCGTCCACAAACTTTCATCATGCAGGCATCATTATCTTCTTCCGTGTGGGAGCGCGTTGAAAGCAACTTCCAAAAATGCTGGGAACTGCGCCAACAATGGCGCAGTCTAATCAACGCGCCATCCACGCAACTAGGCACTCCAGGATGGGTTCAGGACGTGCTCACATGCTGGCACGCCGGCGTCGAGATTGGCGCTCCGTTCACCGATCCATACAACCCTATGCGGGAGTTCATAGACTCCATCAGCCGACTACTTGATGTGTATAACAACCACTGTGGAGGTACCAACCAACTACAAAGCATGGGCATGCCTACCCTCAAGGTCATAGAGCAGACTTACTTCAACTATCTGCAGTCAGAGTATCGCCAGACGAGCCTTAAAGTCGAGACTCACAAGCTGCCGTCTAAATGTTTCCAGCTAGAGTCGAAAGATGCTATCCCAGACGGCAATGGCACCACTAACAAGCATGATGATAGCACTTCCTTTGATCGCGCCAGTCAGGTCAATCTACCAACTGCCGACTTAACACAGGAGTGTCTTTGTGGCATTTCTCACGCGGGCGGAGTTGATAATTGTTACTATTTTATTCCGGAAATTCGTCCCAGCTTCTTTGTGGCCCGGCCAAAAATCATGAGTAAAGTCAAGTCTGCGCTCAAGGAAGACACCAAGCTTCAGGAGTATGTCAACAAGGTTCGTTCCCGACACGGTGCCGGCGGCGTAATTCCTGAAAGTACAAACTATTCTGTTGGAAATGGATCCGTGTCGATGACATCGAACGGCGCCGTCTCGCCCTGGGACGTGGCTCTTGAAGAAGAACTTGGCTACAGCAGACCCACGTCCGTGTTCCCCGTATACAATGAACTAGAACTGAGCTCGTCAAGCGCCGTGAATCCCATCCCGGCATCGGCAGCTCTTGCCCTGCCGTTCCAAAGCAAGAAGATCGCTTCGACAACAGCCGCCTCAACGCCGGCCATCCCAGCTATCGTGGTACCGCCACAGCAGGCCAAAACTAGCCTGTTGGCACACCCGCTCAAGAAGAGCTGGATCCTGAGCATCTCGTCAACCGTCTGCGTGTGCAATGACAAGTCGCGTTTGGATGACTTCGAGCCGGCAGCGCCTGGTGATACTGTCTATGCGCATGGCCAGGAACTGGCTGTCATCGGCTCTGGCAAGGCGGAGATATGCGTCCAGACGCCGCAGAACAGGGCGCAGTTTGTCACCTTTCCTGAGGTTTGGTGCGTACCGGAGTACTACACTAACGTTATTGCATTGAGCGCCCTGGAAAAATTCGACATCACCTGGATGCACCGCGATGACCTGCTCTTGATGAATGGTAAGCCGTGGTGCAGTATCAAACGTATCAACAGCATGCACGTATTAGAATACACGCCTCTGCGCCAGGAAATCCTGTAGGTGGTATAATTTGTAAAGGGGCTGATATAACACTTGATAAAAATTGATGTTGTTCATAGTATACCAAATATACATTGTAAGCATGACATCATATGAGGCTACCATGTCAGACTGTGAATATATCGTATGAATAAATGTTGTGTGGTGACAAATGAGCATCTGCGTTTCTTTCGCGTTCCTTTGCTCTGTATGTCAACTAATGGCTTATGATGCAGATAGTGTCCAACGCCTTGATTGTTTGTTCTATATGTACAAGCTCTATTGGGCAGTTCAAGATGGTCAAAAGCAGCCAGTGCAGGCGTCTTTCAATATTCACCCGACTCGTCACCAGGCTGTCCTTCCATGCAAGTTGAAAAAGCACTGACAACATTGATCAGCGTAAGATATGGAGTATCCTACAGCCAAAATCACAGTTCTTATCACTGCTGTGTCTCTGCTCATCCAACGTCACACCATGAACTGACTAGTCGGACTTGTGGTGTGAGCATGGCATGGATGGCATGGTTCTCAGAGCCAGAAGCACGAGATTCTGCCGATTAGGTTTAATGAAACTACTTCGTAGTGCTCATTAGCAAAGTAAGGAAGGTAAAACACGATGAGCCAAAAACCCAGCTTTTTTTTCATTGCTCTTTGTTTCATTGAATTTTTTTTTTTTTTTTTTGCTGCTCCCCGCTCAGATACTCCAAGATGTGGCCAATCACATTGCTAGGCTCACTGATCTCCAAATAAAGAAAGCTAAGGAAAGAAAGCTAAGGTTGGGGCGGCAAGGCCTGTGATTTGCTAGTACCACAAAACTGGAGATAGCCAGAAGAAGGGAAAATTGGAACAACCATTACAGCAGAACCAAAGTAAATATGCAATAAATAAATGCAGCACTGCATCTCGTGAATCATTAATCAATTGCTAGCTTCTGCTCGGAAGTTGGAGAACGGAAGTGGGCTGATGATGCCAGTTTGCGGCACTAACGTTGGAGTTCGAGAAGCTACGAGTACTGAGGGGCGGCTTCACAAGCAAAAAGTTCAAAACCCAAAAAATAAGCAAAAGCCAATTGACCCACAATTCCATTCAGTCGGGCATTTTTCTCCTGTTGTATTTTTTTTTCCTTTCTTACGGCAGGCAAGGCGGACCATTCGTTCTATTACCATTCCGTTCTAAAGGTTCTTTCTAACTTTTTCGTTCTTCTTAATATTGCGAGCAGGCTTTCCTTTTATTTCTCCTGCTTACCTCGTTATCTTTTTCCATATTTGGTCTCTTCTATCTTGCACCCAATCCTCTCGGCACTACAACTACTTTTGATCACTCCGCTTACGACTCTCACGACTCTCCTCTCTATCTCTTGACTCCACTATTGCCCGAGAGATCAGCGTTTTGTCTCAACGACCCTGTTCTCTATGTCGCCCTAAGGGTTATGGTAGCCTACTGATTTTTTATCCGCATCGTGTGAGCTTCTTCGCAGCGAATCTTCAGCCGTCCCGCCCCCGCCTATCATTAGTTGCCAAGACCGCCCTGCCTCGGCCACCCACAGCTCACAGCCTGTTTACTCACTATCACTGTATACCCGCGCTTTTAACGAACGTATCATCTCCCTCGGCCCTCTCACGAAGCTAAAACAGCTCCTCCTTCTCAAAATGGTTCTTACTCACTCGACTACCCACACCTACTCTCATCCGTTTCCAGCGGTAGCGTTAGCCTACTTTCTGCGCTATACCTCGCCCAAGCTCAACCCATTCTCCAAGCATGTGCTCGGCACCGACACCATTGACTGCTTTGTCGACCCGGAGACCGGCCGGCTACACACTACCCGTATCCACCTGAAGAAGTCCCGCATTCCCGCCGCCGTGTTTAAGCTGCTGCCGGCCTCTGTGACAGGTGGTGCCTCCGACAACAAGTGCTCCTACGTGCTCGAGACCAGCATCGTCGACATCCAGCAGGGATGGATGCACACCGAAAGCCGCAACCTCAACTACGTGGGCGTGCTCTCCGTCGTTGAGAAGCAGGACTACGCCGTGCCGGCTTCGCACGTCGGCCCCGCCACCGCTAGCAAGGAGACTGCTGTCACCACCACCGTCATCTTTCGCTCCCGGCTAGGCGAGAAGCTACGTGATATGAAGGACTCCTTCCAGGCCCAGAAGGATAACCGCTGGGCTTCGGTCACCGGCCTTGTCGGCCAGTGGGGTGCCAAGGGCGTCCAGCGCAGTATCGAGTCGATTGCATCGACCAAGACACTTGATCAACTCGGCAAGAGCCGTGAGGGCATGCATGTCGTGCTTGAGCGGCTGCGTAATACAACTCCCATGGGCGTGCTAGAGATGGTGCGACGCGATAGACGGGAGCGCCAGATGATATGATGACGGTCTAAATTCTCTCGGAACCAAGCAAAGCAAGTTTGTCTCCGGATCATCTTGCCTTATTCTCTTTATCCGCTTCCTATATCTGACGTTTCTGTCGCCATTGGCTTCTTGTCACTCAGCACCTTTTTTGTCCTAGTCCATTCCGTCTCTACCTATATATTTCCTTCTCTTAGCCAACTAAGTAGCTCCTCCCAAGTCTGCTTGTCGTCGTTCTGTATCTTCCTAACCATTTTACTCCTACCACTCTTTTTCCTCCTGTTCTGTACACTAAAAATCGTTCCTTAACCAGTTCCATATCGTCATGTACTTTTCTTATCTTCTTCCCTTTTCTTGTTTTATAGCGCGGCGCCTTCTTTGTCTCTCTTCCGCTTACTTTTGTTTTGCTTCTTTAAATAGTCTCACAGTTTCATGGGCTGTGATGAACATATATTCAAGGAAGGACAAAACTGTCACTTTTATCGTTATTTAACACGTATATCATTGCTTCATCAGTTTATATTTTTGTTACCTATCTTCCTCAATTCAAACGCATCATGGATCTCTTCTCTTATCTATTTCTATTCCACTTTGTATCCCACTTCAAGAAATATAACATTGGACGGCTTGATCCTGTCTCTCGTACTCCGTTTTACTATGAATGTCAGGCCACATGCCACCATTAAAGTGTCTCTCTGTCAAACAATGCCAAGTTGATTTGTAGTCTTTTAAGAGTATTAATTATCCCTTAGGTATGATTATCTATGTAGTATCCCTTGAATATTATCAATCGTCAGAACATGCCCTAAGGATATCAGTGTCGGTATGTATATTTGTGCCAGAATATTGTTGTTGATAGTAGTATACATATATATGAGTAACTAAATATTCAATTACTTCATCTTCTCCAAGGATCTCACTTACTCTTCGCCTTCTCCTTGGCCGCCTCCGCCGCCTTAGCTTCCTCATCTGCCATCATGGCTCTTATGTCTCTAGCCACCAACCACTCCCTCACACTGCCCACGATCTTATCCAGCATCTCGCCACCTTCCAACACACTAGGCAGATTATGCACATCCAATCCACTTCTATGATCCGTACACCTATCCTGTCCGTAATTATACGTGCGGATCTTATCCGACCTTGTCATCTTATCCTTTGCCAGCACCGAATTCCGCAGTGCATACGCCTGCTGCTCACGTATCTCGCGGCGCTGCTGTGCAACACGACTACGTAGCAACCGCCACGCAGCCTCTTTATTTCTCTGCTGCGAGCGACTATCCTGGATAGCCACCACGGTGCCCGTTGGCACGTGCGTCAGCCGCACCGCAGACTCTGTCTTGTTCACGTGCTGTCCGCCCGCGCCGCGCGCCCGCATCACCTCCAAACGCACCTCTTCTACGTCAAGGTAGAAGTCGCTATCAGGGTTCTCCCAGGCTTCCTCGTTGTTTCCGAGCGCGTCACTGCTCTCGGGAAAGGATGGGAGCACCCACACGGCTACCGCGCTCGTGTGGGTCCGCCCTTTACTCTCCGTAGCCGGAATCCGCTGGACCCGGTGCATGCCGGCTTCGCCGCGCAGCAGGTCGTATGCGCCTTCCTGTGGGACTTCAAGAATCGCTTCTTGTAGCGGCAGCTCGCCATCCGCGCCCGTCGAATCGCCCGCGCTATCTGAGGTCTCGTACTTGACCACGCGCACGCCGATGCCCTTGTTGGACAGGTAGTTCTTGTACATGTTGAACAGCGAATCGGCGAAAAAACGGCCTTCCATACCGCCGGGGCCCGGCCGGAACTCGATCAGACATGGCATGTCAGCAAACGGATGTTTCGGCGTCAGCGCAACTGTGAGCTTTTGCGTCTGTCGCGAGAGCTGGTCGTTGGTGGCATCCAGTTCGTCTTCGGCCATCTGGCGCAGTTCAGCATCGGGGGACGTTAGAAGACCTCGGAGCTCGTCTAGCGAAGCGTTGGCTTCTTCCCAGGACTTTAGTGCTGTGGCAATGGACGCTAGTTCGCCAACACGCTTAGCAGTCTTTGTCGAAAAATCTTGGTCGAGGTTAGCTTTGAGCTGCTTATATTCGGATGATAAGTTTTGTGCGCGCTGTAGCAGCGCCGCAGGCAGAGAGGCACCGGATTCTATCATGGTTCCTCGACAACACAGTTAGCAGTTATACAAGAAATGGAACCAAAGTAGCTGTCTGAGGCATGATGTCACTCCCGATCATATGATATATGCAAACTTACCAGTCGATGCCCATCTTAGAGCAATTTGAGGGCCACAGAGCCGCAAATTCAGAACGCTACCAACTTTTACTACTCCTCTCGCCATTATTTGATAATTCCATAGTCGCGACTGGCGCAGCATGTTGAGCTTGGTGATAGGTAATAAGCCATCACGAAATTGTTGAGAGAACATGTCTTGAAAGAGGCTGCGGATGTTCGAAAGTGGATGCCAACAAGTTTTGACCCCCATGTATACATAATTATGGCCCGGCTAGAAATCGACGCGCAAATCAATATAGCCCATTTCACATAGAAGCACGCAGGGGGTTAATTGCAAAAAAAAAAAATTGTAGTTCAATAATGTATTGATTGATCATCGATGTGTTCATCCACTACTCCCCGTAGTATAGAGTATGAAAATAGAAAAAAGTGTTAAGAACCAACCACATCCCCCAAAACCTTTACAATAACGCCACCTGTCGTGGTCGATGATATGAATGAGTGATGAGAAAAGAAGACAGGGCATGATCAGCAGCAATAGCATAGACACCAAGTGACATACGTGTGATACGACAACAGAAAAAGAGTTGAAAAAAAAGATATTGTCCCAGATCCCAAAGTAAGCCTGTTCACTACCGACATCTTCAAGATCTCGATATAATGAACACTAATAAGAAAAGAAAAAATCAACAAATGTGGAAAACTGGAAGTGTGTTTGCGAGTGTATGATTTGCATGAAAAAAGAAGATAAAAATAAGTTGGAAATAATCAAGCCTGTAAGATATGAGAGACGCTGTCTACTCTTGTGATGCGTACAGGACAAGGCAGTACAAGAATTAAGATAAAGGAGAGACGTGAGCGTAAGTCATTACGGAACAGAGAGTGTGGTAGAAGCACACGAAGACAACACAGAGACAACAATGAAATTATTCTAGTGAGCCTGAGCCTACATCGGAGCAGCTTTGCGCTTCTCTGCGCTAGTCAGGACAAGCATAGGAGCCTTGCGCTGGTCTTGGCCATCTTCACGGCCAGCATTCTTGAAGACACCAGCAAAGCTGTGGTCGTCAACGCTAGGCTCCTGCTGCTTCCGGTTCTTGGAAGAACGGGAGTTGGGGCGATCTGAGCCAATGGCACCCCATGCTGAGGCAGGGGAGCGGGTGTTGGCTCTAGACTCAGCGTGGCCAGCGAGGCTACCAGAGCCACTGCGGCCCGAATCGGACTCGTTGTCGGTGATGGGAGTATCAGCTTCCTCAGCAGTCTCAGACACAGGGCTCATGCTGCCAGCAGAAGATGAAGTTCCCTTGCGGCGAACTAGGCCGGCACGAACCAGGTTGTGGACAGCAGAGCGGCGTGTACGAGTAGCAAAATTCTTACTACCTTCAAACTTGACAGTAGGTTTAGCACGAAGCTCCTCGATAGCGGGAGGGCCACGGGGCTGGCGAACGGGGTGTTCACCAGCACGGGCTTGGCCGGGACCGTATGTGCCAGCAGCACCATTAGGAAAAGTTCCAGTCTTAGGGCCAGCTGACTTGGCTGTGAGATCGCCTCCGTTCGTGGGGATAGACAGAGACGGAGCAACAGCGCCGTTGTTGAGAGCCAGAGAAGTCACTTTCTTGTGGCCACGGCGGAAAGCGTTGGCACCAGGCGGCGGCAGTGGGGTGTGATCACCGTTGGAATCGCTGCGCTTGGGAGGCGAGCTGGTACGATGGGCCAGAACAGCATTTTCAGTTGGGGGGGAAACCTGAACACGGGGAGTACCGTGAGGGTTCATATGAGCTTGGACTTGAGCATGAGCCTGGGCCTGGGCCTGGACCTGGGCTTGCTGCATCTGCATTTGTTGTAGCTGAAGCTGGAGCTGCTGCTGCTGCTGCTGAAGCATGAGCTGGGCCTGGTCAACATACTGGTAACCTTGATCCATGAAGTACTGAGTTTGACCAGTAGCAGGATCAACGTAGGCGTAGATAGACTGGGCCTGGCGAGCGGCGTGTGGTTGGCCGTAGATGGCAGCCAGCTGCTGCTGTTGGCGATACTGCTGAACCTGAGGGTTCAGAGTAAGACCCTGGAACTGCTGTGCAGCAGCCTGGACCTCCAGGAGTTGTTGCTGTAGGTGCTGTTGCTGCTGGGCAAGGTACATGTTGGTATGAACCAGACGCTGGTAGAGATCGGGATCCATATGCTCCTGTGCCTGCTCGTCAAGCTGAATTTCAGGAGGGGGAAGAACATGATCAGGAGTGTACTGGGCAGTCATCTGAGCAAGGTTGGCAGCATAGCTCTGCTGCTTCTGGTGGCCAGCAAATCGCGGTAAGGCAGTCTTAGGACCATTATACTCAGAAGCACTGGAGGCGTGCGAGCTGCTACTGACTGTGCGCGAGATAGAGCTAGGCGCAGTGGTGACAGGCGAGCCGGGGTAGGCAACACCAGTAGAGGTCTTAGGCGCAGTACGCAGACCAGCCAACATGTGCCCACGGCTAGTACGCGGAGTGGGAACACCGTTGTCCTTGTGGTCAACAGCACGCATGCCGTCGAATGACAGAGGCTTAACGTTGGGGCCACCACGACGGGAGGCAAGGCCGGAGCCTTGAACGGTAGAAAAAGAAGACATTTGAGCGAGACCGCCTGCGTGCATTGCTCGATAGCAACTTATAAATGAAAGTAGAGATCGACTAGGAGATAGTCGGGTTTGGTGTGCAAAGAGTGAAAGAAGACCGTCAAGGCTGTGACAGGTCAAGCGACGATTATGTTATGAAATAAAAAGCAATATAAAGAGTTGTTACAAGAGCAATGTAAGTTTGAAGTCGTTGATATGATTCGCGTGAAGAAAAAGTCTCGTCCGGGAGACAATTTATAAGCAATGGACCACTTGTTGATAGGCCGACAAAATCGAAACAATGCTGCAATCGGAAATTCAAACGACGGTAATTATACCTGAATGAAGAAGAAAATGAAACAAAGAAAAAAAAAATAAGAGAAAATGTTGAAAGATCTTCGAGCTAACAGGGTATTAAAAAAAAAAGTTGTGATTCTATACTGAGGAACGTAAAGAGAGCAAAGCGAAGAAATACGATAATGGACGCAATGCGCAGCGCGGTGCAGACAAAGAATACACTAGAGTCTCGAGATTGGGCAGGCGAGGTGACTTAATTGTGGCCAGTTCAGAAGCGGCTGGCGCAGCAAACTCCGAAAATGATTATGCTAATCGAACGAGGCGGTGAGGCTTGAGTTGAGAAATAGTGCCAAGAATGCCAATAGCGGCTGCGAAAGTAAAGTAGTATGGACAGAGGATAACGATTATGTATGGGTAAGAATGAGACACGAAGGTAGAATAATAAAAAAGAATGTGAATATGTGTGTACAGGCTATTAAAGGACGATTTGACGGAAAGTAAAAGTAACAGACCCGACGATAAAGCTCGGAGCAGCGATGATGAGTGAACAAAAAAAAAAAAGAAGAAAAGAGAAAGAAAAGAAAAGTAGGAAGAGGTTCCCTTTCTAGGTTCTGCCGAAAATTGGCAAAGACGGGATACAGAGAAGTAGATCTGGGCAGTTTCTTGATCGGGAAGCGGAGCTTGTTTGTGTGGCGTTGCTTTTGTGCGATCGGAGCAGCGTAATTTTTTGCGGGTGCGACAAAAGAAGCAATGAGAAGAAGTATGAAGAGGCCAATGATGGTAGCAGGTGGTAGATTGCAGGTAACGAAGACAGCTGGCAAGCAGAATGATATATGCGTTGCGATATCGAGAGTTGTTGAGGCGTTGCGAGTTGCAAGTTGTGGCTAATGAGTTGGAGATGAGGGTGATGCGCGAGAAAGTAGTAGCAGTTGTGATTGCGGCGGTCGAAAGAAGTTGGAAAATGAAGTACAAACAATGAGAAGACGAAAATGCAGAGAAAAGCGTAAACGGTTATGATCTTCCTAAGGAAAAAAGAAAAGAAAAAGCAACGACGCCGACGATACAAGCTCGCACGAACGAGAGGAAGAGAGAGAAAGGCGGAGAGGGATGGTGAAGAGAAAAGGAGAGGAGAGGAAAAAAAAGAAAGAAAGAAAAAAGAAAAGAAAGAAATGCAACGATGGTGGCCGAGGAGGGGAAGAAAAGGAAAAGATGCGATGGACGGAAAAGGCACTAAAACCGTTGAGGAAGCAAAAGAAGATGTTGCAGCGCCCACGGCCATTGGCCGGCCATATAGCGTAGTGGAGACAGGGGGGTCTGGTTACTAAGCTTTCTGTACTTATGGCTATAATTGCAATTGCCATTGCTCTGCGGCAGAAGCAAGTAAACATGCTAGGCTGCCAAGGGGCCAGGGGTGATCGGGGCTAAGGCCCCAGAGGAGGAGTGGATTTAGCAGCATGCCGAATAAGAATAATCAAAGATCAATGAGGAAAAGCAGGACTGATGTCTGGCCTGTGCGCTCTTTCGCTCTCGTCTTTGTTCTCCAGGATAGACACAACCCTTCTGTTTCTTTTTTTTTTTTTTTTCTTTGCACAGTGGCCGGTTCGCCTGTAGAATGCAAACATGTATACATAGAAGCAGCTATATTTGAAGATCGCACACCAGTGCACCAGATCATGGCAACTACAGCCAAAACGGCATGTTATAGTTTTATGCCGCAGTTTCTGTATGTGTTGTTGTTCTTTCCATTGTTCAGATTAGTTACTTCTTGCCTCCAGAGCCCCTGTAGTCTGCTTGGTTGTGGCCATCCTGCTGCAGCAATATCCCGTCTTTTCGTATGGCGGTCACGGCCATCTTCCTTTTTTTTCCATCATTAATCGTAGTCATATTCTAGTAGCATAACGATGTGCGGCTATCCTTGAAGCTTTGCACCGCCAAACGCGCTATCCAGTTTATCGCTCTCTCTCTCTCTCTCTC